>CM076581.1:964443029-964729371 GCA_034641835.2 Pinus albicaulis | reverse complement strand
GATCTTTCCAATTCTAAATCTCAAAACATAATTTCTGATATTTTAAACATTCATTACTTAGTGTGTTGTTGTGTTCTTAGATTATATGTTCATGGCCAATGTTCCCTCTACCACCATGGCTGCTTGCTACCTTCTCTCATTCCATCAACCTGTTGGCTACTGAATGCTTCAAGAATCCTTCTTCCTCTCTAGGTCTCTGTCAAAGGAATTGTTCTTACCCTTCCTGAAATTTTAGTTGTTCTTATTCCAAGGAGCTCTTCTTAGACTACTTTTATGGGGACCTTTTATGAACTTCTCTCCCCTTGGAATGTTTCTTCTTATTTATTAGTAGTTGGATATTTGCGTTGCTTCATAGAGCAACTCCCCCTCAGACTATGATGGATACATTATGTTATTGAAGTAACAGGTTCCCCCTTTCTCTTTTCCTTCCATACTTTACTGGGCTTCTTCATAATTGCTACACTTCTTTTTGATTCATAGTTTTGTTTGATTTGATTAGGTTCCAACATCTGTCTAGAGTTCTTTAATGTATAGGGCAGCTTACAGTGTTTTGCTTTGTGACCAAGATTGTGGCATGAATAACATCTTATTTTACCTAAGTAGGGTTGAGTTGATGTATGGCATCTTTTCCCCCTTTTTGAACATAATTTACATTCAACAGATTTATTTCCAAATTCATTTTATGAAAAACAATATCCATAGAAATTAATTGTATACCTCGTGATAGATTGTCTTCTCCATTTGTTTGCCTGAGATAGTCTTTTCATTTTCTGCATATTTTGCTGATTGGACTGGATTTTTTTTGTCTTACAGTATGCCACAATATGTCTATGTTTGTGGCACACAAAACAAGTGATACTTATCATAGGAGGAAAGAAACTCCTTTGACAACTTCTAAATTTATTTAATTCATATTCAGGAGTGTATGAGCATGTTGCAGCTTACTATTTCTTCATTTCATTCTTTGTCGTTTGAGGTTGTTGTTTGTTTCTGTTTACTTCATTACCCATAAAGGTCTTGTTGGCTTCTAATTCTTTGGATATCTTTTGGGTTGCTTCATCATCTTTCTCAATGTCTACCTTTTCTGAGATTTCCTTGGAGGTAATCTCATCCCCGAGCTGCTTACACAACCTTCTCCTTTCTTCTATCAGTTTTCTAGTTGCAATAATCTCAGATTGCTGAGAGTTATCATTTTATTTTATTACAGTTTTCACAAAAGTGATATTCTTATTATCTTCAACCTTGGAATTACAATTTTCTCCTTCATAGCCTATCCTGGTATTTATAAATGGAGATATTTGAGAATTTAGTATTTTTTCCAACTGTTTATAGCTTTTCATCTATGGAGTATTCATAGATATTTCCCTTTGGGCCTTTTCTGATTTCTTTCTCAGGCATACTACTTCTTCTTCCAATTTCTCTTACTCCTGATTTTTATCCTTTATTTGATTTATCAGAATGTCTTCCACCTTCTTAGCTTCTTCAAGTTCTAATTTCAACTAAATGAGGTTTTCCGAACTTGGTTCCTCCTTTACATATTTCAGGAGAATGTCTTTCTATTTTATGCACTTGAGTTTAAGTCTGTCTATTTCATCCAGGGAACTCATTAGATCCCCCTCAAGATCTACCTCACCTTATTCTTCATATTCTAGAAGGAATCCTTCAGGCTCTTCCTTGGCCATCAACAAAAATTCATATGTTCCTTCTTCATTTTAGGATTCATCTGAGCTTTCAGATGCACTGCTATATTGCTGAGCATAAAATGATTTCCTATTGAATCTCTTCACTTTCTACTAGTTTTTTATTTTGTTTTTCTCTGTCTCTTGTGGTTGGTTCTCTGCTCTCTTATGGGGACATTTTGAAGCATAGTGCCCCACTTTTCATAGTTATAGCACTTGAATGGAAGTTTACCTTTATACTTACCTGTGCCTTTCTCCAATCTTCTGACAAATTTGGCCTCTTCTTCATCAGAGCAGGAGCATGTACCTTCCTTCTCTTCTCTGTAATTATCTGACTTAAAGGCTGCCTCCTTCACATTTTACTTTCCCTTTGGAAGTCTCATCTCATAAGCTGTCAAGTTTCCAAGCAATTGGTTCATGGTAAATTTTCCTAGTTTGTTGTTTCTTCTATGGCAGAAACCTTAGGGTTAAATTTGGATGGTAAACATGTCAATATCTTTTGTACAAATACACATTATTTAATGGTTTCTCCTATAGCCTTCATGTTATTCACAACTTCTGCAACCTTTAAGAATAAAATCGCTACATCTTCATCTTCATTCATTTTTACATTTTCAAACTGAGCTCTATAGGCTTGCAGTTTGGCCATCTTCACCTTTTTATCTCCCTCATGGATATTTTCTAAAGTATCCTAGATATATTTGGTAGTCTCATTGTGCATTACATTGATAAATTATGTTTCACCTAGATCGCTCAAGAGTGCATTCATGGCTTTTGCATTAGCTATGAAATTTTTCTTGGCTTCTTTCTTTGTGTCAATACCCTTTGGAGAATATCCTTCTTCCATAGCAACCCAAACTTTTATTCCTAGAGACATTGTGTATGTCCTCATTCTTATTTTCCAGAAGGCATAGTTTTTGCTAGTAAACAAAGCGGCTTTATTTGTTGAGAAACCTTCTAGGCTAGCCATTTTGGGGACCTAGGATATCCTTCCATTTGTTAAACTGATACAGAAGGAACCGCTCTAATACCAATTTTTGATCCCTTAGTTAAACTAAGAGGGGGGGGGGGGAATCAGTTTAATACATTCATGGACTTTTAAACTTTCCTTTAAACTTATTTACACCTTAATTTCATGATAAAATTATTATATAATGAAACAACAATCCTAATATGTGAGCATCAAGTATTAAGCAGATTAAATATAGAACATTAGCACATAATCATCATACACATGGACAACAGATATAAGTAGAAATATATAAGGGAGAAAACCACATATTATTATTGTTCTGATGCAAAGGAAAGCTCCAACTCCCTCTCAACTTTGATATTCTGTAGGCTCCAACCTACATGAGGCTACTTCCTCAAATTCTGCAAGCTACAACTTGTAAGGAAGCTCCAAATCCCATCTATTTTCTGTAGGCTGCAACCCACAGGAGGCTCCTACCTTAAATTCTACGAGCTACAACTTGCAAGGAAGCTCCAATGCCCATCTATTTTTTGCAGGCTACAACCCACAGGAGGCTCCTACCTCAACCAGCTCCGAATCGACATCTATCAAGCTACAATTTGAAACAAAAGCACAAACTCCCATGTATTTTTTATAGGATGCAACCCACAGAAGGCTCCTACCTCAACCAAATACAAATGGACATCTATCAAGCTACAACTTGATATCGAAGCAAAACTTCCTCATACTACAATAAAATCATATGCTGATTTACCTATATATCAACACCATTTTTCTCCTTCACTGCTGTCCTTCCAGCCTTTAAATCTGCTGTATATCATCTCTGGATCTTCACAGCTTCTCTATCTGCTTTGTCTTATTCTTCCACTCTCTAACCTCTCTATGCACGTAAAAATACCATCATTTATAGAGATCACTTCATAGTTGTTTTCATTCCATATGGGAATATGAAATGAACAGGTATGACTCTTTTCCTTCCACCCTCTTAGTTTCTCGCTTAGCATATTCAGAATTTTACAACAATACATACGCTCATTTTAGTATTAAATTGGAGTTTTAATTTTCCTTAGAGACTTGCATTTGCACACTAAACAATATAAAATAATTAATAAATTTACAGTTGTAATAATATTCCAATTTAGCCCTTTCATCTTCTTAGCTTTGCTATGTATTTATCCTATTTTTCTTGTTGTTCCTTCTCTTTTCTGTTTTCTGCAGCTATATTTCAACTGTGCTTCATAACCGCTTTTTTTCTCGACTCGACCCATGTTGTTTCACTGTTCTGCATGAGCTCTAGGTCCTTTTTCTTACCCGAGCCTTTTCTTCCTGAGTTCAAAATTTTCTTTTGTTACCTGAGTATTTTCTTTTGCATTCAGCCTTTTCGTTTGACTCACTTCCGCAACACTATTCTGCATGAGCTCCTGGTCCTTTGTGATGCGTTCAGGTCTTTTCTTTGTGACATGTGGGTTATCACCCACATAAACTCAATTTTAACATGCAATGAAATACAACTTCAGAGTTAATTCCACATACATACGTTAGGGATCAAACATCACATTTTTCATATAACAAAACGCACATAATAGATGTAGAATAGAGGTATCGGGTACCACAACCCTTGACCAATCACAATACATCACACTGCACATGCCTGCAACTTTTAACTTTTATTAATAACGTATCTTCTCTCTTGTGCGACATGCAATCGCATCGCATTGCATCCAACTTAACTTACTGTGCGAACCTTAAGCATAAAACATGAAATATGCAATGTGTGCTAATGCACAAAGCTGAAATGTGGCTCTTACCTCATCGCATCACCATTTCCTAAACTTACCGCATCGCAAAAAAATTACCGTACCTTAGTGCTATATGTCAATATATGCGATGATCGAACTCTCGATTTGTTGTTCGTCGTTGATCTGCACCCAGATCTAACAATCCTCACCTGATCACACTTTGCACTTTATAGGATTTACTTTGTAGTTACACTCTATTTCTTATGTTCTACGATACTGCGTCGTGCCAACACATGTCTTCTCCACTTGGCATCACAAATACTTTAACTTACCATGCGACGTCTTAATGCTAAACTCTAAGAGTTGCGATTTGAAAAATTTCCCCTGGTGTGATTCGATCTCCACTGTTGGTATTTGAGGGATTAAATGGTCCACAGTTGTTTTTCTGATCAACTTCGCTTCACTGGTTAAATAACTGACCTTGAAAAATCTTAATGTTGTCCACTAAACCCTGCGATGTGCGAAGTCTTCACGGGTTTGCGAGATGATCCCCACCGTTGATCTGTGCTTGATCTAATGAATCTCGTTGTTGCTTGCAAATCCGATTGGTCTTTGATTCTTAACACAGAAACACTGTAATTCCTAATTTGCAATGTGTGCTTTTATTCTCTGCCCGACACCTGTCCACATCTCTGCTGTTAATACTAAATCTTCAATTCTGCAATATAATCCTGATCACCCACCCATCCTTCACGTGGCTCTTCTTCATATCTTCCGCCTCTCTGATCTCTTCCATTAATTATTAATAATTTGATTCTGCAATTCGATCTTTGTCGTCCGATCGCCTCCCTTGGAATTCTTCTAAGAGTTCTTTGCCTTAGTAGATTTTTTTTCTTTTTGCGAGCACCTCTACTTTGCATCTCCGCTATCCTTCTTCATATTTATTTAGTTTCTATATGTGCTGATCTCTCCTGAGCTTTTTATTCTATTCATTATTCACTTCGGATTGGGATTCTTATGCTTGCTACATGATTTTGCTGCTTCTCTGCTACCTTTGCTACTTCTCTATTGCCATTGCTGCTTCTCTATTGCCTTTGTTGCTTCTCTGTTGCCTTTGCTACTCCTTTGTTGCCTTGCTACCTCTGCTACCTTTGGTGCCTTTACTGATAGTCTAATGACGCTCCTTTCCTCTCTACTGCTCCTCTGCCTCTCTTTTATGCTTTCTTATGGCATTGTTGTTTGATCTTCTCCTTTGCCTTATCGTTGGTTCTTCTTTGCTCATTTGTGCTCATTTTCCATCAATGAAAATATTTCCAACGACTTACAATTGTTTTGAAGCTCATAATAAGATTTCCAACCTTCAATAATAACTTTCTCAATGTTTTAATTCCAGTTGAGTTGGTGAAGAATTTCAATAAAAAAATATTTATAAGAAGCAACTTTCTCTAAGCAATGGATATCATACAAAAAATTACCATGGGTGATGTTTTTGGATTGAATTATCATGACTTTAGTCTTGCCCATATTAATTTTCATACCCATCTTGGAGTAGTAATCATGAAGAGCATTAAGTTGTTTCTCTAGGTCTTCATGGATTTTTGCAAGAAGAATAATATCATCAACATAAAGGAGAAGAGTAATGATTAAACTAGCAAGCTCGGTGCCCTTGCAACTCGTAGTTTCTAAAACACTCCTCTAGCTTCTTGATGTAAATGCAAAAAAGGGTAGGGGATAGGGGACACACCCTTGCTTAACCCCAATATTGCATTTAATATCTTTAGACCACCCTCTGTTTGTCTTAAGCTTGAAACACACTCGAGATCACTATATTTTGGCTAACTTAACAAGTCAAGAAGGTTGGAAGTGTTACGGATGTTAGGGAAATGAGAGAAAATGTTAGTAAGTGTCGGACAACCTAAAAGGGAGTGTTTTACATCTTCAACCCTCTTAGTATCGCAAATTTGATAGATTCTATCGTCTCAGGGAGTCTTGGGAGTATACCACTACCTGATTTCCCTTAAAAGCTCATGAGAATTAGTTCTTATCCTAGTGATGTTTATTTTTTTCTTAGTGTTGGTCAAAACAAAGAGATAATTCTAGTTATCAAGGGTGGAGTTGATCACCTCCTTATCGTATCTTAGCTTCCTTTTACATTACAACTCCTTATCATCCAACACTTTATCCTTAAATTTTGAGGTTATAGTATCTACGACACTGTCCTTACTTTCCATGATGATCTTCTCAAGTTTATCCCCTAGTGGTTGAGCCAAGAATGGACATCCTTATGACACCCATGCTTAAGGTGAAGGTGGGGGTTTCGACTAAATTTAGAAGCAATATTAGGAAGCCTCTTGGATTCCATGTTGTAAAG
Source organism: Pinus albicaulis (assembly GCA_034641835.2). Classification (NCBI taxonomy): domain Eukaryota; kingdom Viridiplantae; phylum Streptophyta; class Pinopsida; order Pinales; family Pinaceae; genus Pinus; species Pinus albicaulis. The sequence goes on along the minus strand of CM076581.1, from coordinate 964,722,609 downwards.
CTTCTACTTATACATCATATACCTAAACATAGTCATGCTTTCAATGGAGGAAAGGCCAACTTCGATCAATAGGATAGGATAAGGAGTATTTCCCTTGATCTTGAGGTTGTAGGTTACGAATTGCTTTGAACCATCTTAGTATTTCTCCATGACTCTATGTATATACTGCAATCCCAAACTTCACATCTGTAAGACAACACAAGTGACGAGAGTCTCAAAGAAGAATATTTTTTACTCCATATACAAATATCGATTAACTAATTTTTTTTTCAAGCTCATAATAAGCTTTCCAACCTCCAATAATCCTTTTCTCAAAGCAATATTTCGATTTGAGCTCACAGGAAATGTTAATAGCCCAATATTTATAAGAATAAACCTACTCTAAGAAGTGGCTATCATAAACGAAATTAACATGTTGATATTTTTGGATTTAATTATCATGAATTTATTCTTGTCAGTATTAACTGTCATACCCATCTTGGAGTAGTAATCATGAAGAGTCTTAAGTTGCTTGTTTAGGTCATCATGGATTTTTGCAAGAAGAACGATATCATTACCATAAAGGAGAAGAGTAATGATTAAACTAGCAAGCTCGGTGCCCTTGCAACTCGTAGTTTTTAGACACTCTAGCTTCTCGATGTAAAAGCCAAAATGGGTACTGGATAGGGGACACCCTTTCTTAACCCTCATATTTCATTTAATATCTTTAGACCACTCTTTGTTGGTCTTAAGCTTGGCAACAACCATCTCGTAGAGGTGAATCACAACAATCCTCAACTTAGGAGGAACCATAATCTCCTTAAGGCTTTTCCAAATCTTATCCTGAGGAAAAATGTCACAATATTTTCTAAAGTCCAAAAAACAACATAAGAGATCGAATTTACTATTGCGACATTCCTCATCAATGATCCTGAGAATGACAAGATGGTTGATAGTCGAGTGATGACTCCTGAAACCAGCTTGCCCTTTAGCTCTTTTACCATGGCTTTCAAGCCAAAGTCTAATATTCTTTTCCAAAATGAGCTCATATAGTTTGGATAGAGTGTGGTTAATCATAATGGTCATGTAGTAAGAGGGAACATTTTTTTCTCCATTTTTAAATATAGCCACAGATTAGGGAAACCATTCTTTACTTCCAAATTGAAAAGCTTGTGGGGATGATGAATGATGAGAGGCCTTCCCATTTTAAAGATATTAGCTTGGTATCCTTCAATATCTTTAACTTTCCCATTAGAGATCTTATTAATACCATACTCAACATCTTCCAGAGAAAATGTATCTTCCTTTATAGGAGTATTTAAGAAGGTTCCCATGGTGTCTGGAGAGTCATAAAACTTCTTAAGATAGATGTCCCGATTTTCTAAGGGGATCAAATGATTATAGTTTTTTTTAGAACAAGCACATTCCATAAAAAGTTTATTGACACAACTTTTAAAAGGTGAATAAGATGATCTTGTCTCTTCTTAATATATGACCTCTTCTTCCTTTTCATGAGATATTTCTAAATACTTATATTTTAGATCTTCAAATTTTTGTTAGGAGCGGCTCTAATCGCTTTCATGGCAGTTTTACAGTCTTTTTCATACCAAAGGATGGAAGTTCTATTATTCTATTTATATGAAACCTCAGTAGAGAAATTTTTAATGGTAGTGGAAAGGGTAGTAGTAAAATTTTAATAATTTTTTCAATGTTTTTATTATAAGTCAGGGAGACTAAATCAATTTCTAGATCCTTTAATAAAAGGTCTACATTACTTCTATCAAAATGAGTGTGTCTTTGGATTTGACTGATATCCTGCATGTGGCTGGTATGCATAATGATATTGAGGGTTAAAAATAAAGGCATGTGGTCAAAGTCAGACTCATAATTGTTAAGTAGCTAAAATTTTGTAATAAGGTTGAGGACAGGGCTGTCAGAAATCGCATATTCCATGACAGTACTTCGCTGCCCATGGAAACATGTCATGTCATTGGAGAAAGGTCACTTGTTAATACTATTACAAATAATCAGGTCCTTGGAACTACAAAGCTTGAGGAGCTCGGTGCTGAATAAGTTCTCGGTTTTGTATTCAGAGTTTCTCTTGAATCTATTAGCTAATTAGTTACCATCTTCATCAAACCACAAGGGGTCATGGTTAGAGTTGTTACTTAACATAATAGAATGGTTAGTAGCATTTCTAGCACTGAACTCTCCAAACAAAAGGATATTAACTTCATTATATAGGTTGTGGATGTCTTTTTCTAAGGTATTGAAAGGACAGTTCTTATCCAAGTTATTTTTCTTATGTGATGTAGATTTGATAGGAGAAAAATAGTAGATTAGAAGAGAATTCCTATTGGTGGTAGAATTATCTCTATCCAAATGTACTGATTGAAGGGGTCGATTTTATGAAGTTGGATGTGATAAGAAACAATGTTCTTTATATAGCGGGTTATACCACCAATACCCCTCCGAGAGGATTTCTTATTCCAAGCTGACCAAAGAATGAATGCGTCAAGGTGAGGGACCCTCAATTCGTCATGCTCCCAAGTGTCAACTAAAAGAATAAGATCAATATCACTCGAGATCCAACTTAACATATGACCTTTACACCATGCAAAACCATGGTAGTTCTAGAAGAGGATACAGAGTGATGTTAGCCCCTATCTATCACTTTTATTTTGAATTCTATCTCTAATAATAACTTTCATATTCCTAATGATAACCCATTTCCCTTATTTTCTTTCCTCCTTGACCTTTTGGACTTCTTTGCTAAGTTCAACTTGGTCTTCTCGAATAATATCTTTATTTATAAAGATTCTTGCTCCTTTTAGGCTTGGGGATTTCTTGAGTATATCTAATTTATGGTAATTACAACTTACATTAGGATTAATTTGTGTTTATGCTCAAGTATCTTTCCTACCTTTATTTTTTCTGTGAGATAAGTTTTTTGAATTTGAGAATTTATTTTTAATTATTCTTTTACTATTTCTAATGTGTCCTTATTATTTTGTTCTTTTATACTAGCAATTATAAGGTGTAAGGATATTTTATGGCACTCATGGTCAAGCTCAATCAATCTGTTAATTCAACTTCTATGTGTTTAATATCTAATTTATTCTCTGTGTTATTAGGGATGAATTATTATTTTGTTGTTATTTTAAATTTATAATATCTCTTTTGACAGTGTCATTTCTTCAACCATTGATTTTTTTACTATGTTTTATTTCTTGAATCCTACCTTCCAATGGGGGAAAGGCCAAATTATATCTGGAGGATATGATAGGGAGTATTTCCTTGGATCTTGAGGTTGTAGGTTACGAATTTCTTATGAAGCATCTCAATATTTCTCCATGACCCTCTGGATATACTGCAACCCCAAACTTCACATCCATATAAGACAATAGGGGTGACGAGAATCTAAAAGAGGAACCTTTTTTTACTCCAAATAAAAAAATTGATTGACTTACAATTTTTTTCAAGCTCATAATAAAATTTCCAAGCTCCAACAATACTTTTCTCAATGCTATAATTCAATGGGGGAAAGAACAACTTATATCAGGAGGATAGGATAGGGAGTATTTCCCTTGATCTTGAGGTTGTAGGTTACAAATTACTTTTGAACCATCTTAATATTTGTCCAAGAATATCTGGATATACTAAAACCCCAAACTTCACATCCATAGACAACAAGAGTGACAAGAGTCTCAAATAGGAACCTTTTTTAACTCCAAATACAAAAATCGGCCAACTTGCGATTGTTTTCAAGCTCATATTAACTTTTCCAACCTCCAATAATCATTTTCTCAATGTTATAATTCTAGTTGAGCCGATGATGAATGTTATAATTCCAATAATATATATATGTATGTTGAGTTTCGCATTTGGTGTATCCAACCTCCTTTTATTTCTTTTAGTTTTCCTTTCAAACATTAACTTATGTATTTAGTTAATAAAATTCCATGGTTATATATTTATTTTTAGGCGTAGTCTAACTTATAGATGAAATAAACTTTTTCACTGGAATCTGACAAAACAATTTCAAGAAAGAAAGCATTTTTTTGTTGTTTAAAATGTGTATTTGAATGCATAAATGGATTCGACACCCCTAAGAAAATCCAAGGGCACTCGACTTCTACAGATTACACAACTTAAACTCAAGTTTTTAAAACTTTCTACCGAATACTCGTTAAAATTAACCAGGAAAAAATGTAGCAAAAATGCTTATTTCGTTTATAAGGCAGAGTACGCCTTTATTTTTCTTTATTACTCATATATATGTGTGTGTGTGTGTGTGTGTGTGTGTGTGTGTGTGTTATTCTTATTGAATGATTTTATATTCAATTTAATTTATAATTTATAATTTTTTTATTTGTTGAATTTCATAATATCAGCTTTATGGTTCTTTCTATATATGAAATTAAATAACATTATAATATTAGTATTTTATAATTTTATCACCGATTTTTTTTTGTTGTAATTAGTTTCGATTGTAGTTTATCATTAATTCCTATTTTTGTGGATTTTATCTATTTGTGTTTTTATTTATTTTTATTTTCTAACATTATATATATAATTTATTTTATGTTTGTTCTGATTTAGTCATTGCATCTCTGTTTGATCTAAATACTCTCAACTACCGGAATTAACCAAGATATTTTACTTATATGATGTTAACAGAATTGCATATGAAAGAGTATGAAAAACCACATGTGCATAATTTAAAGAAGAGGAAAAATAACGGAAACTATCAAATCAAATAACACACACAAGTTGATAACTGAGCTCACCCAATGTGGGTTACGTCTCTGGGTTCGATTTTAAGAATGGGGAGATTGCTTCATTAATTGTTGCAAGATGATTATGACAACATGATGTGTTATTTGTCAATACAAGGACGAATTCCCTTAACTAGAGTGGCATGTCTCTCCACGAGGTGCTCTTCTATAAGAACCCTCACTTATAAAATATCCTTCATGACAAAAATAAAAATCTCTCATATAAAGTGGCATACCAAGATCCTCTTAGAAAGTGACAAACATGGATCTCAAATCAAGTAACCATCTAAAAAAAAATCAAATAAAGACATGGCATCAATGAATCTTATATCTCCACTTCAAGGGACAGATTTAAAATGCACACCTCTACTGAAGTAACAAATTGCACGGTTGAATTCCTAGTGAAAAATCATGAACTATGATTGTAAACTTGACCCCAATTTGACTGGTCAAATTTAGATTCCCCGAGAATCCCAAAGTTTCCTTAAAAGATTATATTCTAGACAGATATAACATTTGCTGCTTAGATCAGAAAATGGATTGCACTATCAGACTCCTGGCGAAAAACCAGTTCAAATGAGTATAAACTCCACATAATTCCATAAAAAATTTGCCCCCATAGAATCTTAAATATTCCTCATAGGGAAAACTATTTAGAATATTCCCTAACATATGCTTTGACAATATTCCTAGAATCTTCTTGAGATTGATGAGTTCATTGGGCTACTTTCACCCTCATATCTCATGTATTCTCCATGGTTCCCTTTGAACCATTTGAATGGCATTTTATAAAAAAATGTGAGGGTAAATAAGACAAAGTGTGTGGTTGGAACAATGGTTGGCATAGTCAAATTAGGTTACTTGTTTTTGGGGAGGTTTTGGGTTCAAAACTCATGGGCACACAATTTTGCTTTAATATGGGTTTAAAGCCCAATTTTAGTTTTAATATAGTTTTCAAACTATATAATATATGGAAATCGTATGTCCAGATTGTAACGACTCCCAAAACCATGAGAATAAGACAAAAATGGAGGTTGCGCCATGCCAAGGCCACCTAGGCCTAATTTGAGTGTGCCATGTGGCACCATGTGATCAATCCATGTGGAAATATCTCATTGGTCCACATCATATTCTCAGAATTAATAAACCTTTCCCATAATTTTTTTCATATTCTAAAAATTAAGAAACCTTTCTCGTAATAAAACAGGTCAAAGAGTGTCATCAATAAGATCCAAATTTTCATATTTTGAGAATTAATAAACCTTATCCATAACATTGGGATGAGCAATTCTATAAAAAATATCTAATGTATTATCCCATGCTATGGCTAATCATGGAGGTCATTTGGAACTTCATGAACTATATGGATAATCATGTACTTAATTTGAAACTTGGTGAAATGTTTGTCAAGACATAAAGTGATATTAAACATTATAAAATAGTGTTTTTGTTTTTTATTTTGTTTTTTTCAAAGTTAAAAGAAATGTGGTTTTAATGACAATGAAATATATATGGCTGATGTTTAAATTGGCATGAAAATATGTCTCATTTTCATTTCTAGTAACAATTATTGAAATTAGCTTTTAAATCCCATCACTTTATTACTATGTTTCCTTCTTTAGTTTCCTTATTACTATGTTTCCTTTTAAAGTTAGGAGGAAGTAACCTTGAGTGGATGGGAGATACATGAGATGGATGTAAAGACAACCTTTCTCAATGGATTTTTTAAGGAAGAAGTGTACATTGAGCAGCCATAAGGTTTTGAGATCTAAGATAGGGAGTCACATGTGTGCAGACTCAAGAGAGCATTCTATGTGCTGAAGCAAGCACCTCGTGCTTAGTACACCAGGATTGGAAACTATTTCACTAGGTTGGGATTCACCAAGAGTGAAGCGGAAGTGAACCTATATCATATTGTGGTTGAGAGTAAGATTTTGATTATTGTACTTTATGTTGATTATCTGATACTAACAGGTGATGAGCAACTCAGAAAGTATTGCAAAGATGATCTTGCAAGTGAATTTGAGATGAAGGAAATGGGGCTCTTGCACTGTTTCCTTGGATTGGAAATATGGAAAAGATATGGGGAGCTATTTATATCTCAGGAAAAGTATGGCAAGGAGATTCTGAGAAAGTTCCACATGGAGGGCAACAAACGCAGGGAGGCTCCTCTTGCAGGAAACTAGAGCCTGAAGGAGGATGTTACTTTAGGCAAAGTAGTGGATGCTACTGTTTACAGGTAGCTTGTGGGTTCACTCATGTATTTGGTTGACACACAGCCCAACACGTGGTACACAGTTAACTAGCTAAGCCGAGCTATGGTTAAGCCGACCAAGCTCTTTTGGAAGGTAGGGAATCATGTGTTGAGATATATCAAGGGCATTACAAGGTATGGATTATGGTACACATGTACGGAGGGAGTGAAGCTTCAAGGCTTCACCAATGCAGATTAGGCAAGGAGTCCATATGACATGAAGAGCATATGAGGAGGCATATTCAACAAAGGATCAACAACAGTTTCTTGGTACATTAGAAAACATAGATGATTTGAACTAATTTCAACAGAGGCAGAGTACATGACGGCCAGTTAGGAAACATGTGAGACCATCTGGATGAGGAAAATACTTCTTGGCTTGTTTGGTCAATAGATGGATTCGACGGTGATACATTTTTATAACCAGAGTTGCATCAAACTCTCAGTTAATCTAGTATTTCATGACAGGTCCAAGAATATATATATCTGGTATCACCATCTCGGATATTGTATTCAGAGGAAGATTACATCATTAGAGTACATTCACATGGAGGAGCAGGATGCAAACATCTTGACGAAGGCGCTAGGAAGGAGAAAATTTGAATTCCACGGAGGTAGGATCAGGGTAGAAGATAATCAATTTCTTGCTGAGAGGGAGTTTTTAAATGGAACCAAGAAATGGCACCCCAAAGTGGGGCTTCTGATTTAATTTTCCCTTACTTAAATTGGAAGAGAAATTGTAATTTCATCTCATGAGAGCTTGTATTAGTTAACCAAGACAAAATGACTGAGTTAGCTTAGGAAATTCGATTTGAGGGTATATAGGATGCATGTAGAGTTATCCCATGATTTAGGGGGGTCTAGTAACAGTTACTTGTGAGTTGTAATTAGTTAACTCAATTAATTGAGTTACAATCATTTTAACTAGTTCTAACTTAGTGATGAGCTAGTGACAGGTTAAGTGAATTAAATATGATTTAATTCACAAGTAGTGATCAATGAGTTAATTGATAATTCACTATAAATAGTTGTTGCGTGTCAGTTCTAAGGAAGGCCCAATTGAGACTTAGGTTAAAGGGATGATAACTGTTAGTTGTATAATTAGAAAATTGTATAAGTTAGTTATAGAGTCAGTTGGAATGCGTGAGAAAGGAAGGCTGAGAATTGGCTAAGTGTTTGGTTAAATTTTCCTAGATCAGAGTGAGACAATTGGCAGAGTGCGGGAATTTCTCTGAGAGAGAAAGTAATGTATTGTTTCATGATATTGACTTTATACAATATACAGATAGCAGGGTTTTAGGTTGTATTCTTTCCCCAAATACATCTTATGTTGTGCAATTGATTATCTCTTTCTCTTACTTGTTATGTGATTGTGCAAGCATTTTTTGTTTCCACAAATTGTAGAAGGATTCAATATCTTGTTTTAGTACATTATAAAATCAGTTTGAATCATGTTGCTAGATTTTATACAAGTTTGTGGTCAAGATTTTTGGTCTTGGTGGTGACCCTTTTGAGGGCTTATCTCCCTTAATATTTGTTTCTACTATGAAAGGGCTATCACTATTTCTTTCAGGAATTTTTTTTATAGTGCATTTCCTTCTTGAAGGGGTTTTGTTCTAGTGGAAAGTTGGGAGGATTGGGATGATGATTGTCAAGGTTGTCCTTTCCTCATTAGTTTTTGCACTTTTTTAGTGACCCAAGGGTGGTGAGGAGGCTTATCCTCCTATTTCCTTATGGGCCTAGTGTGAGTGGTAATTCTTATAGTTGAGTAAAGTTGGTGGACAGGTGGGGGGGGGGGAGGCAAGTCTCAAAAAAATGTTATCCTTATAATTCACAACATTATAACTGCATTAGACTTGGAAACACCACCAAGGATTGAAGAATTCAGAGGAACTGACACAAGTGTGTTGGGTTTTATTTGGAGTAAGTTTGATACCCTGGAGGCCATTGAATGCCAATGTGGTTTCACGTGTAGTGGTGGTGTGCCATACGGCCATGGAGAATAACAATGGGTAGAAATTTGGGATTTAGGTGAAGAATTGGATCAACAGGCTATCCATTCTCTAGGAATTATAAATTTTCCCCTCCATTTGATTCTCTAGAAACCTACTCCAACATGTTATTCTGCTCCCGAGACAACACACTCAAGATTGGTATGAAGACAAGAATGAAATTACTAGTTTTATGAATGATCTCTATCATAATTAGTGGCAAATGATGGAAAAATTGCTAGCTTTGCATCGTGAACAAAAAAAGTTCATGAGAGGCTAGATTATTTGAAAGGTAGAATGGAAAATATGGAGGAACACTTTCATAAGTTTTTTTCCTCCTTTGCTAACAGGAAACAACCCAGATAATCTAGTTCGGAGAAACCTCTTATATCAAGGATGAAAATTAGATGTATTTTGGTTCTTGGTATCTTCTCTTATTTTTGGGCTATTTGCATGTGGTCTCTTAGTTTTCTCTTGTCACTTAAAATGTTTTTGTGTTATTATATTTTGTCTAATAAGTGTAGTAGGAAAGAAGTCAAAAGATTTTTGTTTAAAAACTACTCACGATGTATCTTTGACATGAAATAATAGAAAGCTTAGATTTAATATATATATATATATATATATATATATTACTTTCAAAAAAAATTATACATCAAAATTTTTAATAATGAGTAAAAACAATATTATATCGAGGAGTGGCAGGTGCTGGGAATTTTTATTAAGAATATCTTCTAATAATAATTTCCAATTGGAAGACTCAAAGTTCATGATTTCCAATAATCTAATAAGCTATATTTCCAATGATCTAATAACCTATCTATAATAGGTCATGGAATGAAATAAATAAAATTGAAGGTAATTTCCCTAGTTTCACATTTTAAAATGTTTTCATATTGTAAGAATTAATACACATTTACCTTTCCCATCAGAACAAGAAGGAATGCCATAGATAAAATCAAAATTTTCATATTATAAGAAATAATAAACATTCTCTATAACATCAAGTTGCAAATTCTATAAAGAAGATCTATGGTATGATCCCATGCTATGGCTAATCATGGAGGTCATTTGAAACTTGGTGAAATGTTTGTCAATGGGTAAAGTTCATTAATAAATAAGATATGAAATATATTAAAATGTTGACTTTAAATTTTTTATTTTTTTTTAAGTGATGAGAAACGTGGCAAGTGTAAAGACAAGGAAGTATGTAGGGGTAATGTTTAAATTCCCTTTAAAATTTATCCAAATCTCACTTCTACCAACAATAATCAAAATTCTCATAGTAATGTAGTACAAGTAGGGTATCACACCCATCTCCTACCTCATGAGATACAAAGGATGAATACTCACACACATTGCATACATAAGGTCCATCCATTTTATTTGTCTGTTTTAAGTGGGTGTCAAGCACACGTCCCCAAGATTCCCATCTCCTTGACCATCACTCCATCTAAATGAACAACGAAAACATTCTACTTTTAATGAAGGCTTAATCAAAGCAAGAGCTTAATAGGTTTGTCTTTGGCACTATAAGGTAAATTGTTTTTTTTTAAATAGAGCAATCTTTTGGTTTTTCTAAGATTGGTTTAGATATTTTGAAATACTTCTTCAAAAATATATATGGAAAAATGATTCAACAATATATATATATATATATATATATATATATATATATATATAATTTTATTATTATTATTATTATTTAAATTAATAAATCTACAATATTATTTTTTTATATTATTTGAGTAAAGAGAATATATTAATGTATGGATAACTATTCTTATGCTATAAATTCTTACATTTTCCAATCATCATGAAAACCACATCCATTTTAGTAATGTACAATCTAAGTACAATCTAGCATAAACCATGGCCAATGATTCAAGCCACTATATCCTTGTTAATGGTTCAAAGTAACGCCCATTATAATTACTATGAAAACAACACATTCTATCACTCGTACTTTCTTCTTCATTTATCATATTTTAATAAATCAAATTTAGAAATAATTTTTTTAAACCATAAAAAAAATAATAATAAATTTTTCATTAAAATTAATGAACACTTTCTTCTTCATGTCTCATATTTTAATAAATCAAATTTATAAATAAATTTTTTTAAATCATTTAAAAAAAAAAAAACTTTAATAATAATTGAACTCAAAATTTCAATTTTAAATAAAAAAATATCCTGGCTATGGGTGTCCAATAAACACATTTCTTAAACGTCCTCCCACGTTTATCAAACAAGGTCTTCTTACTATGTAATCAACTTTAATCGCATCGGCTTCAACACAATGTTAAAAGTGGATAACTGTATGGGCAACATTGAAAAAGAAATATAAAGAGGGCCATGTCACTCTAAAGAATTTGAGAAACCTCTAAATGAGGCTTTTGGTTTCTTATTTTTCATTACTAAATACATCGTTATCAAAAAGAGACAAATTGAAATGAAAATCAATTACTTCTAAGCCCCTTAAGCCTCAAATCAAAAGACAATGAATTAACATGGTTTGTAAATTATTTTAACAAACTCGTTAACATAGACGAACGTTCACTCCGTTTACATCGACGGTTTGCCAACTTTATCCTGGTTGCAGATTCACCGAACCTGCTTACGCCGTCCGCTCGGACCGACCTCTCCATATCCGTTAACATAGACGCACGTTTTTTTTCTCCTGTTTCATAGACGCACTAGCAGATTTTCTCCGTTTTAGTTTATGCGCGCAGGCGCATTCTACAACCCAGTATGACCCGATGTGTAAGTATGTCAGAGGCCAAAATAACAAAAACTAAAAAAACTTTTAAAAATAAAATCTCAATAATGTCGGATTTAAACAATAATTTAGAAAACCATATAAATAAACAATTAAAAATTCATTAAAAAATAAATTTATCAAAATATGAAGAGGTTTACGAACACTAAAAAAGATATGGTAAATAAATAAAAATATAAATAAACTAGAGGTATATATATAAGCTGTATGTATGATAAATAAATAAACTTTTTTTATATTTCTCCATAAGCCTCTATATTTACAAAACTCAAAAAATGAGGTTTTCAATTGTGGGCCAAATAGCATGGGACAGCTGCCATGGGTCAAATACCATATTTATAAAAGAGTTTATGGTAAATAAATAATATAAATAAGGTATAAATAGGTAAGATAGATAAATAAATATATCAAATAGGATTAGAAATCAACATCTAATTATATATGAAGTCTATGGCCCAAATACCATGGAATAAATTATTATTAATAGCAAGCAAAAAAACCATTACTAACCCTACAGCCCATTATGACACCAAAGTGTAAGTATGTGGGAAGCCAAAAAAAAAACTTAAAATAAAATAAAAAGTAAAATCTAAATAATATCGGCTTAAAGAATAACTTACACAACCATATAAATAAACAAAACTTCTTTTTCTACTTACTCGGGAGGTATGGTAAATAAATAAAGCTATAGTTTGTGGTAATAAATACAAATATAAATAAATATAGGTATGGTAAATAAATAAAACCTCTTTTTATATTTAATTCATAAATCTCTTTGTATTTACAAAAACTCAAAAGAGAGGTTTTATTTAGGTCAATCCTATGGGCCAAACACTGGGACAAATTATTATTAATACCATGGGCCAAATACTATATTTATAAAAGAGGTATAAAATGTAAGATAAATAAATAAAAATATATCAAGTAGGAGTAGAAATAAACATCTAATTATATATGAAGCCTATGGACCAAACTAATAATAATAGCATGAAAAAAAAACATTATTAACTCTCACATTAATATTAAAATATTAATATTATTATTAAATCTAATATTCATATTAATATTATTAAATTTAATAACTTTATATTAATACAAAATTATATATATATATATATATGGGAGGGAAGAACAAAGACATATGATAGAGCTGGAGAAATAGCAGGAGTGACAAAGGAGAGATGGAGATAAGCTGAAGGAGAGGGGAGAGGAGGGATGAAGAGAGAGAGAGAGAGACAGAGGAGTGAGAGAGATAGAGAAGGGTAAGAGAGGGAGAGGGAGAGGGAGACATAAAGATGGAGGTGGTAGAGAGAGAGGGTGAGAGAGGGAGGTAGAAGGAGGGAAGATTGGAGGGGGGAGAGAGAGAGAGAGAGAGAGAGGAGGAGGAGAGAGGGAGAGAAGAAGAAAGAGATAAAGAGTGATAAGTGGAGAGAGATGGAGTGACAAGGGAGATATGGAGAGAGAGTATGTATGTTTAGGGGTGAGATAAATAGATGTAGAAGGAGTGATGGAAAGAAGGGGGGAGAGAAGGAGAGAGAAGAAAAAAGGGAGGGATATAGTAACTTGTTGGAGAGAGAGATAGAGTGATGGCAGAAGAGAGAGGATTTGAGAGAGAGAGATGGAAAGAGAGGGAGACACACACACACACACACACACACACAGAGTGAGAGAGGGAGAGAGAGAGAGAGGGATGAAGGACGAGAGAGAGGACTTGAGAGATATGAAGAGAGTGAGGGGGACGTGAGAGGATTGTAGGGGAAAGAGAGAGAGAGAGAGAGAGAGAGAGAGAGTGATGGGGGAAGAAGGAGGGAGGTATGAGATAAATGGAGAGAGGAAGGAAAAGAGAGAGGACTTGAGAGAGAGGAGGAGAGAGGGAGGAAGATAGGAGGAGAGAGAGAGTGAAGAATAAATACATAGTGACAAGTGGAAAGAGGGAGGGATTGACAAGGGAGAGATGGAGATAGAGTGTGTATGCTTGGGGGTGAGACAAAGAGATAAAGAAGGAGAGATAGAGAGAAGGGAGGATATAAGGATTGAGAGAGAGAGGCATATATGAACAAAGTTGGAAGGTGAAGATAGAGAGAAAGAGAGAGGTGGGAGAGAAATGAAGAGAGAGAGAGTGGAGAGAGGTAGGGAAAGAGAGATGGAGATGGAGGGGGAGAGAGAGGGAGGTAAGAAGAAATACATAGAGAGATAAATATGGAGAGAGAGAGAGAGAGTGAGTGATAAGTAAGATGGAGAGAGAGGGAGAGAGGATATCAGGAGGGAAGAGAGATATAAGTTGGGGAGAGGGAGGGAAGGGGAAGAGAGAGAGGGAGAGAGGGAGGGAGAGGAGGAGGGAGTGGTAAATAGATAGTTTGGAGAAAAAGAGTGTATGTTTTGGGGTTTATGTAGAGAGACGCGAGATATTGATATAGATGGAAGGTGAAGAGAAAAACAAGATAGATGGAGACAGGGATGGAGGGACAAAGAGATTGATATATATGGAGTGAGAGAGTGTGTGTGTTTATGGGGGTGAGATAAAGAGAAAAAGGAGGATATATGGAGGGACATATAGATATATATGGAGGGGGGAGAGAGGGAAGAATATTTATTGCAATAGATGCATTGATTTCAATGTAGATGGTGATTTCTAATCCTATTTGATTTCTTGAACTAGATGCATTAATTTTAGTGTAGATTTTTATTTCTAATGATATTTGATTACTGGCACTATATGCATTGATTTCAATGTAGATAATTTATAATTCTATTTGATTTCTTGCACTAAATGCATTGATTTTGTTGTAGATGGTGATTTCTAATCCTATTTGATTACTTGCACTAGATGCATTAATTTCAATACAGATGTTAATTTATAATTATATTTTATTTCTTACACTAGATGCATTGATTTCAATATATATGATTTATAATCCTATTTGATTGCTTGCACTAAATGCATTGATTTTAGTGTAGATGGTGGTTTATAATCCTATTTTACTACTTGCACTAGATGCATTGATTTTAGTGTATATGTTGGTTTCTAATCCTATTTACTTACTTGCACTAAATGCATTGATTTGAGGGTAGATGTTGATTTCTAATCCTTTTTTATTACTTGCATTAGATGCATTGATTTTAGTGTAGATTTTGTTTTCTAATATTATTTTATTTTTTGCATTAGATGCACTCATTTTAGTGTATATGTTGATTTCTGATTTGATGTAATTAGATGTATGATGGTACATTAATTTTAAAATCATTGGATTAATAGTGTGCATTGATTTCAGTGTAAGCACAAGAAATATTGACAATGTAGATTTATTTATGTGTTATAACTTAATTAAACCTAATGATATTGGAGAGCAAGAGAGACAAGGTATGATGTTTAATACAACAACTCTAGCTAAATATTTATGATTTCAACTGTCTTTTTCATATAATTGATATGAAAAGATGAAAAAACTAACAAGCGTGACAATAAGAATAATAAAAGAAAATAGTTTTAGATTGATCACAATGAAGGCTATTTGTAATTTACTACATTCTTGTTATTCACATTTTCTATCACTCAATATTATTACATTTTCACTTTGCATTGAAAAAATTTGTTTCATCATTAATTAAATAAGAGAATTTAAAATTAAAATGAATAGATAAATCTCAGACATATTTAGCATATTGAAAATGGTTATATTAATATTATTTAGCATATTTAAAATGGTTATATTAATATTAGATGTATTTACATATTATTGATAAAATTAATCATATGTTCCTCATATTATCGATAGATTTCCTTGGCTGCACATGACTGAAACAACCTAGATCCATCTTAACTCCGGATCTATCAAGCACCGAGAGGAATCAAATCTCTTTAGGTGCAAACATTTTCTCAAGTTTTGCACTCAAAAAAGAGGTTTGCACCTAGAGAGATTTTAACTAGTTCAAAGAAAAAAATTAATATAATCAAGATGAGAACAAATTAATATAGCCTCAAATAAGAATGAACTCTTATGAGCTCTATAGTGAAGGGGCAGTGCCTAAAACATCATGGGTGGAAAGGATATGCTATCTCTATGCAAATATGAACATTGAGGATGAAAATCACTTCCTCTTAGAGTACCCTCTCTTACACCCACATTAAATTTCAGTTTCATAATCTTTGTTGCAAGACCGACCTTACTAGCCTTTTAACATGCCAAAACTACAGTGAGGTGGGGAAGCCTCTCTCCAAGCTCTTTGAGCATAGAAGTACAATTTTAAAACAAACTAAATAATTAGTTTCTTTAAGTGTATAGATCAAAGTTGGTCAAGACATCAACCATCATCATCATCACTATCAATAATTTATCCAAAAAAATTATTAATTTAACTAATAATTCTATAATTATATTAAAATATATAATATGATAATTAATATTTCGAAAAAATTATATTATCATTTTTCACTTATTATAACAAAATAAAATAAAAAATTAGAATCTGGAAAAAAAAACCCAATCTAATAATTAGAATTCCGGACAAAGCTATGATGATATTAATGGGAAATTTTGATATTGTGGATGAAGCTCTACTATAATCTCCGATGCCAATATTATTATTATTATTTTGGGTGAATGGACAAATATTATACTATCATTTCACTTGTTTAAATAACGTAACGTATACGTGCATGCTTGTTCGAACGAGTGAGATGGATGGAGATAGGTGAGGAGGAGAATATTATCGGGGCCGGGGAGGAAGAGCAAGGGAAAATTGAACCTGGTCCAGAAGCAATTATTTTTGGAAAATTGAACCTGGCAAATATTTATTTTTATTTAGCGTTTGCAGAATTGTAATTCAGTGCTTGCTGGAGCGAGAGTGAGGTGAAGAGAAGAGGAAAATTAAACATGGCAAAAATAGTTATTCTCGTTTCGCGTCTACAAGAATTTAATTCAGACGTGCTTGCTAAATATTTGTGGGAAGAGAACCAATTCCGATATGATCGCCAAAAAGAGACCCGTTTCCGAGAGGGGTAGGGAAACTTGAGGATTTTCTTCACAAAGCGGAGGAATGCGAAGCAGCTAGAAACGTTTTCGAGGCGATCTTCCGGATGTGTAGCAACGTTTGCAAAACGATCTTCCGCGCCAGTTGGATGCAGGGCAACAAGATTAAGAAGTTAAATGACAGAATTACGGAGATTCAAGGATACTGGCTCTGTCCTCCATGTACTGAATCCACATCAGTGAATGCTCCTGTTGAATCTGATCATCCAAAGGAAAGATGGGATAGAATTGGTGATGCTCATCTAAAAAAAGTGTACAATGCTCTGCCTGATGTTCTGAAGCCTTGTGTTGATTACTTCTATGTTTTTCCTAAAATTATTGAAACAAAATGTGGAAATTTAATACATGGAGAAACAATAGAATGCGAAAAATTAATATATATGTGGATTGCACAAGGATTTGTTGCTGGCTCCTTATACAATGTAGGACGTTTGTACATAAAGGAACTTATTGATCGAGGCCTTATTGAAGCTTCACAAGTTGGTGGAGATGGGCTAGCAGAACGTGTCAAATTTCCCTCTTTATTGCATGATTTAGCTGTTTCTGAGTATGTCACACAAACTGAGCCCGCAGAACGATTGAAAACATCACCAGCCATCGACTGTCCACTCCGCACTTTATTGTTATCTCACAATTCATATATCACAGCAACAAGTAAGCTTTCTATTTTTAACTATATGGTTCATCTCACTGTGTTAGATTTAAGTGACACTGACATCGGTTCCTTGCCAGAATCTATTGGGAAGCTAAAACATTTAAAGTTTTTGAATTTGTCCGCAACAAGAATCTTGGAACTGCCAGAGGACTTGAATGGTCTTCGGCGCCTCCAGTTTCTGGATGTGAGTAGTTGCCCCAATCTATCAAAGCTGCATTCAGGGATAGGGAAGCACAAGTTTATGCTGTATCTGAATGTGAAAGAGTGTCCAGAGCTGGAGAGGTTGCCTGTGGGGATATCTGAGCTCCACCATCTGCACACATTGAAAGTCACTCTATTCGATGCCATTGATGCCGATGCCAACGCTACTCTATCCGATGCTCCTGCCAACTCCAATGCCGAAGCGAAAGACTTGCAATTGAGGAATATCAAAGGATTGAAACTTCTGCGCCACTTATCACTAGAGATTAAAAATTTCACTGGTCCATCATTGGAACAATGTATATTTATGAAAAAACTGTGCACCCTCTCCATAGTAAACCATGAAGAAAACCCGTTCCATATTGCCAAGGTCGCGGAAGTCATGGAATGCCTGGAAACGGTTAGTCTGAGTAGGTGTGTGGTTCCGGAATGGACATTTGGGCTTCAAAACCTCATGGATCTGCGCTTAGAATTCGATGATAGAGACAAAGACGATTATAGAGGATTAGAAAAGACTCCTAGTCTGAAAAAGCTACACTTGTTGCTCAATGACAAGTGTATTGAGTTTCCAAAGGAGTTCGGAGAACGCGGGGCGTTTCCCAAGCTGGAGGAGTTCATCGTAGAGCGTTTTAGCCGTTTGGAGAAGTTCCCCCCCGTGATTTCTACTGCAATGCCAATGTTAAAGTATTTCCGAATCAGATGGTGCGACAATTTTAGAAATATGGTCCAAGGAATTGAGGACCTAAGCAGTCTTCAAGAACTAGAATTTCTTGTTAAGAGGAACATCCAGAGAGCAAACGAACTTTGGACAGGCCAATGGCTACAAAGTTTGAAAGACCGTCAAATTAAAATCATCGTGGAGCCAGAAGATCAACCTGCAATTGATGCTATATATGGAGCCAGAAGATCAACCTGCAATTGTTACCAGTGAGATTGCAAATGATGAAATTGATACCACATGATTGCCTTCTTCTTTGCGTGTTTATATAAAACACTATGTATTTGGCTTGCATAGACCAGATTTCTATATTTTTGTACTATCCTTGGGGTTTTCCTGTAAGGGGATTGTATCTCTGTGTTCTATTTATGATGAAAGGGGTGATGGTAGGATATTGCTTTGCGTAGTTGTTGTAGATGTTGTAGATGTTTCTGGTGATTTTTTTGAAAGGAGACGGTAGGTCTGTGTTCTATTTCTGATAGGAGGGGTGATATTGATCCTCGTAGTTATGTAGTTGTTAGATGTTATTGATACACTGAACTGGTAGTACCATATAGTAGTTTTTTTCATGTAAAAAAAAAAACTCTATGTATTTGGGGTGGATAAATACAAGTATAAACTGTTTAATGTTATGGTTGTACTTATATATATTTGTTAC
This sequence comes from Pinus albicaulis, assembly GCA_034641835.2. Lineage (NCBI taxonomy): Eukaryota > Viridiplantae > Streptophyta > Pinopsida > Pinales > Pinaceae > Pinus > Pinus albicaulis. The sequence goes on along the minus strand of CM076581.1, from coordinate 964,703,566 downwards.
TCCGATAGATGTTTTTGTGTTGGAATTGGTTATTTTAAAGATTTTGTTAATTATTTTTTTTTGATATGATTCTCTAAATTGAAAAATGCCAGTATATTTTGGTGGTTGTCACGATACAAATGAATGAAAATCAAACTCATAACTTCTTTACATATTTAAATCATATGTTTAAATCTTGTTTAAAATATTTTTTTACCAAAACATGATTAAAATTTTACTGTGTCTAAATATTAAATTAAAAATAAAAATACATTGAAACTTGGCTAGATGTTTTATTTATATAAAACATTGAAATTAAAAATATATTGAAACGTGGTTGTTTGCCCCTAAATATTGGGCTTTCAATTATTGCAGCCATAATTGTATAGCTTTTCATTTACATTTTAATGTACCTATAATAACATGGTTTTTTAATCTTTTGATATGTAGTTTGTTTTTTTTTCATTATTAGATTTTAATATAATAAGATAAATTTTATCATTAAATTTGTATTTATTTTTGTTATTTAGTTTAGTGTATTATTATTATTATTAATTTTTAATTAATGTATTAAAAGTAATTTTTTCTTTATAATAATATAAGTTTTATTAAGACTTTTATAATATTAATAATAAGTTTATTCAGTTTATAATAATATTAGTTTTTAAAGAAGAAATTAATTTTATAATTTCTTTAATTTTATAATAAAATAATAATACTAATGTTAATAACATTAATAATTAATATTTTAATATTAATAATGTTATTTTTAATTGATTAATATTAATAAATAATTAATCAATATTAATATTAATTAATATTGATGTTAATATTAATAATGGAATTATTTTTATTAATATTGATTAATTATTTATTAATATTAATTAATTAAAAATAATAATATTAATTGATCAAGGGACTAATGATAGCTTGAGCGAAGCTCTGCACCAGGCCGACCTCCATGACCTAAGGTTTGCGGGTTCTGGCATTGTCTTCCCTCGACACTCCTTCTCCCCCAACTTTATCTACTGCAACTGCTCTCTTGGACAGATCCAGGCTTACCGATGACTGATTCCAGTGGGGGGACGACTGCTCCCCCCTCACAGGCCAGCGTCCAACATGGATGGTGGCAGGGGCTGATACCGCCAATCAGCACAACTCTGGCCCATCTTAAGAAAACACAGGGGCGACACCCACAATGCAGACAAAAATTATACAAGCAGCAGCAGCCATGAACACGAAATCAACAACCTGCATACCAAAGGACTACAAGAAGAAAGTGATTGAACTCCCAGAGCATCGTATCAATGGTCGAATACAATTCATGAAATACCATGCATTGATAGGAAAATTCATAGGCTTCTGGCCCATGGAAAAAGTGTTGAGAGGATGGATAACCTCGAAATGGAAACCCAAAGGCCAAATAGAATTGTAGTTGTGTGCAAAAGGCTTCTTCAATATTCTCTTCACTTGCTCTGAAGAAAAATATAGGATAATGGATGGAGGGCCTATTTCTTCAACACAACAGGCCTATACGTTAGACCCTGGACTGAGCGCTTCAACCCCGATAAAGAAGATCTAACTTGGGCACCAGTCTAGATCTAGCTCTACTCTCTAACCCAAGACTATTGAGACGAGCTCACTCTCAGAAAAATTGGCAACGCCTTAGGAGAGTTTGTCAAGATTGCAGAAGAATAGCTACTCAGCCTATGCTCTCATTTGTGTCTACATGAACCTAGCAGAACCACTACCAGACAAGGTAATTCTAATGCATGAAGATTTTGAATGGACACAAACTGTAGATTATGAACATATACCTTTTAGGTGTAGGAAATGTCATCAACATGGCATCTCCTCAGAGACTGTCCCCTAAATAGGAAAGCTACAGTTGAAAACAAATCCAGCGACCAGGAGGAAAAAGGCTTCACGAAGGTAGCATGTAAAAAAAATCATAACAGGAGAGCTACCCTTCAGTAGAATAAAAAAGGACCCACTACGAGCAAGAACTTCACAGCCCTAAATCAGTTAAAATAAAATTAAACTGAACCAGTCAATGAAGTTGGGAGTACCTCGACAGTGTAAGTCTAGACCTCTCAGGCTCAGCAGTATAAGCCTCCACTAGAGACCTTCTTGAAACCCGCCAACGCAAATGATGTAGGCGACAACAGTCTGATAAAAGGCAAAGAACCGATCATGGAAACTATCCCCGAAGGGATGGAGGAAGAACGAGAAAGCATAGCTCTGGAAGGCATGGATCTCGCAGGGCTAGAGGAAGCCTACACCAATAAGGACTACACATCAATCCCAGAGCAACAAATCCAAAAAATGGAGGAAATCCTAGCCAGAGCACAATGGCTCCCCTCCTTGGATATTCAGGGAGGTTTTTCTTATCAACACAAATTACTTCATGAAAGAGTCTTGCAAAAGACGAAGGAAAACATCCCTGCAGAGAACCATAGAAATTCAGAAAGAAATGGCGGAGTCTGGGAGCTTCCCCAAGCTAACTAGATTCTACGCCCGAACCTCCAAATATATCCCATGAAGCTAATATCATAGAACATCAGACAGCTCAACAACCCCACGAAGCATAGAATTATAAATAAAATTATTTCTGAGGAACATCCGGCAATATTCTACATGCAAGAAACCAAATTTTCTAGTTTTTGGACCAGAATTGTAATCTACGGATAAATTACACTTCCCTAGACAGGTGTTAGTCTAGAACAATAGGTGAAAGAATATACTACGATTTCTCCTAACTCAGAACAGATATACAGAGAGGATTGTAGGCTTACTTGTTTCTTGTCTTAGGGCATGTAGAAACTGAAATTATAAGGAATGATAGACCCTTGATCATTGGTCTTGGAGATGATGCCTAGTTAACCGGGTCATTGGGAATGATGCCCAAATTGACCTATAACAATTTCCCCCTAAAGCATGAGATCTAAATAATAATAACATTTGATTGAGATGCTTTATACTGTGATGAGCCTAGAAACGAAGCGAAATGGTCACCTGCATCAATCTTACAATACATTTCATCATGATATATCCTCTATTGATCATATTTGCTGAGGGTAGGCATTCCCATAGTTAGCACATAAAACAATATAATAACATGTACACAATTCATAAAGTCGTCTACATTGGAATTTTGCCTAGATCCAGACACACCTACAAATATAGGCCCATGTTTGGATGCCAATCTGTATGTAAGGTCACTGTACAGATGATCTGTACAACAATCCTGAAATTGCAGCCCAGATGGCTGAAACTAGATCCGGGGTCCTCTTATCTCGTTCACTTGATCATTCGGGTACAAGTCTAGCCATGCAGATATATGATTTGTCGTCGAACATGGAAAGACATTTTTTGATTACCATCCAATAATGTGAGTTGTTAACAAATGCAAGACAACCACCATTAATGTCAATGGCCCTCAAGGTACTACAATACATTTTGTAAGGCGTGAATAGATGATTTGATCTCGAACGCCAATCAAAATCTTTCGGTCAAAGGTCCGGAAACGAGGATCTTGTCGATGCTGTAACAAGCCTCATGGTACTGGAATCTAATGTTTCTAAGCGAACTTCCTGGATTTTGATTTGTAGTCGACAAGAAGTCACCTTATTGAAAAACAGGAGTTATTGATTTCAGAGACAAGGTTATGACTTGATATAGCAATTTTCAGGGATGACGGTCATGAAAATGAAGGTTTATGAGTATTGCAGATGGATGAGCTTTTAATCACTAGATGACTTCTCTTGAACATATCGACGACACTGTGATGAGTTGGCAACATTGACCCAAAACCGAAGTGAAGGTATGATGAACCATAGGTGTGAATGAACCGTCAAGATGATTACGGAACCCAAACAGTCACGGACATGGAGTGAAAGAAGTGTCATGTTTAAGAGCGACTTGCTACTAGAAAGAAACTTTACTTTCTTTTCCCAAATTTTCCCCGATCATTTGTCGACCAGTACCTCTTTATTTTTTGACAAGCTTGACGAGAATCACATTTGCATGATCTATAATTCAACCCTTCGGGCAAATAAATTATCGCTATTTAATAATTTAACGAGTCTAGCAATGAATGAAACTCGATTCCTGCAATGATCGACAAGCCCGTCACTATTTTATGTTTTAACGAGCTTAACGACAGTGATAGCCCGGTCCTTTTTCATATTTAGCGAGTCTGAAAAAGAGGACGAAAGAGAACTCCAAAAGTACTTTTTCATAAATTTGTCTCCCAGACTCGAAAAAGTGTAAAATTCATATCTAAAAGAACCTCTTTGGTCATGTTTAACCAAGGTATTCCTTTTTCGTAAATAATCCATCTCAGTTCGGAAAAGGGTTAAGCTTATACTGAGTAGATATCGATTCATTTACTTTATCGAGCTCGAAAAGAAAAGTTCTCGGCAATCTTTTCACATTATCGGAGTCTGAAAAGAGCTGAAACAAGACTCCAGGGGTTCTTTTTTCGCTGTTATCGAAGCTCGAAAAAGAGATAAAAGTGCGCTTCAAATCCTTTTTCGTTTTTAACAAAGCTCGAAAAATAAGGAGAAAAAGTATGCTTTGTGGTCAAATCATTCTTTGAATAAATTTGCACAACTAATCTATTCATTAGTTGTATTTCCTATTTAGGACAACATCAAATGGATTAAAAATACCTATTTGATGATAAAAACATAATAAAACTATAGTCATAGCAATGAATTTAACTTGCAAACAATTAAATGAATATAAAAAGTAGTTTCACTATTTATTTTTACCATTCCATAGTTACCATTTGCATTTTGGAGCTCTGAACCTAATTTTTCCCACGAACTTCAGCGATTGATTGCGTGCAATTCGTAAGAATGTTTTGAATGCCCCTTGCAAGAGCACCTATCGAATGCCCCCTGCAAGAGAAGATGCCCCCCCAACTTCATTTCATTCACTTAAGTAAACTATTGGTTACTAATAGCTGGATGGAATGAAGGTTGATTTACGAGATCAGATGGAATAATCGTCGTAATTAGGAGAGGATTTGTTTCATTTTTTAATGAGCTTGACACAGGAAAAGAACTATGCTCATGGAACCTTGTTTCATTTTTTAACGAGCTTGACACAAGACAAGGAAGTATGCTCATGGGCACTTGTTTCATTTTTTAATGAGGTTGACACAAGAAAAAAGAACTATCCTCATGATTTTGTTTCATTTTTTAACGAGGTTGACACAGAAAAATAACCATCCTCATGGGAACCTGTTTCATTTATCGAGGTTGACACAGGAAAAGAACTATCCTCAACACTTGTTTCATTTTTTAATGAGGTTGACACAGGAAAAAAGAAGCATCCTCATAATGCAGTTGGACTAGTGAGTGTGTGCTGGAAAAGACGTAGTCTAACAGAGTCATCATTTAAGGAGTTTGATGAGCACCACAAATGATAAGTTATAACATGCGTTGATGAGTCTTCTCTAGGGTTTTCATTGAATTTTCGAATTTCAGAGGGTAACATATGTGGTACACTACATCAATAATTGAAATGCTTTTTACTTTCGAGAAATGAAGAATACAAGCAACAATTTCTCTTTTGAAGGAAAAATGAGGATTTCAACAACAATTTCTCCTATCAAGGAAATGAAGATTTTACGACGATTTCCTATTTCGAAATAAAATGATTCTTAATGTGACCATAAAAAATACTTTGAAATCAACTTGTCAATGATAAAGGAAAACTTTTCTAAACAAACATTGAACAAATTTTCAGCCAAACGAGGAAGAAGTATATAGACTCACTGGTCAATTGAGCATCAAACTTTTCAGAACACAGCAGCAAACATAAATGAAGCAATTTGCAAAGTCAATTTTAAGGGAATTTGGTCCTTTTCAGGAGCCAACGCAGTCTCCAAGGGGAGACAGTGCTCTACAACGCAGGCTTGGAAGGAAGACAACACTCTGCAAAGCACTGTGCCCTGAGTAAGGGTGCATTGGGCACAATAGGCAAGGAAAAATACTACTGTTTGGCTCACTGTCTTTGCAAATTAAGGTATGAAAAAAGTCTAATCTTTATGTGTAACAGCTACTGGGTGGATAATCAAAGCAAATCAAAGACTAAAACACCTAAAACTAAAAGAAATTCTCCCCAGTGGAGTTGCCAGTTTATTGGGCCAAAGTTGTAATCTACGAATAAATTACGCTTCCCTAGACAGGTGTTGGTCTAAAACAACAGGTGAAAGACTATACTACCATTTCTCCTAACTCAGAACAGATATACAGAGAGGATTGGATGCTTACTTGTTTCTTGTCTTAGGGCATGTAGCAACTGCAATGATAGGGAATGATAGACCCTTGATCATTGGTCCTAGAGATGATGCCTAGTTAACTAAGTCATTGGCAATGATGCCCAAATCGACTTATAACACCAGCTCTACTTTGGAAACGATCTTTAGAAAGATATGGAAAGGCAGTAATACAATAGCGGTTGATGCAAATGGGGCTTCTGGAGGACTGGATATCATCTGGAACCCTCAAATCATCTTTGTAGAGAACTTTCATGCCAACAGACACTTCATTCAAGCCAACTTTCATTTGACTTGAGCAAACATCCATGAACTGCTCACTAATGTTTACTCTCCGAAAAATGCGCAACACAAGTTGACACTCCTAAATAATCTAGAAGAAATTAATAAACATTGATCCTGCCCTCTCTGGCTACTAGATGGCAATCTGAACATGATAACCAACCTCCAAGAAAAGAAAGGTGAAAGGTTTCATTTGGAATCAGACAACAATGGTTTCAACAAATTCATCCAAAGAAATAACCTCATTGATCTCCATACCTCCAATGGAATCTTCACATGGGAAAAAAAAAGAGGGGGTGGCCATTTGATAGCCTCATGATTGAATAGATTCCTCATCACCGATGGTCTCATCCACCTCGAAGGTAACTAGGATAACAACATTCTCCCTATGGCTAGATCTGATCATTGGCCAATATAACTCTAATGGCTCCAACCAAGTAAGCATGCTCCTAAACCTTTCGGCTTTTAATATTGTTGGTTTAGGCACCCGAGATTCAAGGAATTGGTCTCCAACTGGTGGTCCTCCTAGCTTCTCCTCAGGGCACCAAAATGCTCCAGTTCCATACAAAACCAATATTTATCAAAGGTAAACTGAAAGTCTGGAACAAAACAACCTTTAGCAACATATTCACAGAAAAACAGGACATAGAGGATAAAATGAAGCAGCTACAACAAAATATCATCCAAGTGGGACGTACAGTTAAGACAACTCACCAAGAGAAACTCCTAACAACATAGCTAGAAGAAAAAAGTAACCAAGAAGAAGTCCTATGGACAAAAAAATCAAGAATCAAGTGGCTCAAAGAGGGAGAAATAAACACCAAATTCTTCCATCGCTCCACTATTCAACACAGGATGCACAACAGAATCACAATCCTCAAGAACCAAATGGGGGAAAGGCTAGAAATGCAAGAGGCCATCACAGAGGAACTGTGCAATCATTTCAGGGACATCCTTTACGAACCCAATCACCAAAGGCAGGAATCCATTGGGGAAATCACCCAACAAATCCCCAAGATGATAACCGAAGATCATAACAGGATGTTACTCACTGCTACCACTTTAGCGGAGGTGGAACAGGCAGTCTTCCAACTCAAAGTAGGGAAAGCTCCATGTCCTGATGGATTTGTGACAAACTTTTTCCACTTATTCGGGGACATCGTCCAAAATGAAGTCTGGGAATTTGTGGAGGAATCATGGTCCACTCATAGGCTTCTACCTATGCTAAATGATACGTTCATCACTCTAGTTCCAAAAGAAGACAACTATGCCTCTCCAAGTAAGTACAGACCTATAGCTCTTTGGAACATCAATTATAAAATCATCTCCAAAGTCATAGTCAATAGGCTGAAGAAGCTCCTTCCCCTAATCATCTCCCTGGAGCAAACTGGATATGTGGAAGGGAGAAAAATACTTGATGGCATCATCATAACCCATGAAATAATTCACTCCCTCAAAACCACCAAAAGGCCTAGAATACTTCTCAAAATTTACCTATCCAAAGATTTTGACAAACTCAGCTGGGAATACATCAAAAACGTCCTCTCAGCCTTTGGCTTCAGTCACACCTGGGTTAGATGGATCATGAGTCTCATCTCTTCTCTATTTCATTCCATCCTAGTCAATGGCATCCCCTCTGCCACCTTCAACCCCTCATGAGGCATTAGACAAGGGGACCCTCTATCTCCTTTCATCTTCATCATTATGGCAAAAGGCCTGGGTCGCCTCATCAAGAACTCTATCCAAACTGGTGCCTTGCTTGGTTTACCTCTCCACAACCTGCCTCCCTCCTCTCACCAGCAATTTGTGGATGATAACTTGATCATGGGCTACCCCTCATTCCAGAAAGCCTGCACCATCAAATCAGTTCTTGACTCCTTTTCTGAAGCCTTCAGCACAGACGTCAACCCTGACAAATCACATATATTATTCTTCCATACCCCCCCTCAAACCCAACATACTATCACCCGCATCCTTGGCTTCTCTATTTCTTGTCTTCCATCCAAGTCCATGGGAGCTCGATTAACTAACTTTGCCATCAATCATTCATCCCAGAGAGCTCTTCTAGACAAAATGGAAACCTACCTCTCCAACTGGACTCACCGCACCCTCAACATTGCCAGTCGTCTTGTCCTCATTAAGCCTGTTCTGCAATCTCTCCCCATCTATCTCTTCTTAGTCCTAGCTTCCCCCAAATGGGTCCTAAAAGCCATGCACAATCTACAGTGGTCATTTCTATGGGGAGGCACCAAAGGAAAGAACAAATGGGCCTTAGTCAATTGGAAGGAGGTTTGCACCCCTAAAAGTCAGGGACATTAACACTTCGAGATTCGGAGCACGAAAATACCATATTGGGAGGGAACATCTGGTGGAAATGGGTCTCCAACCTCAACACTCCATGGGCCAACCTATGGGCTGCCAGGTATGCGCAATACTGGCCAAAGGAGGATCTCGTTCGGTACAACTTAGATCTGGATGTCTCCCAAATCTGGAAAGAAGCAAGCAATCAAAAAAGTATAATCCAAAATCACAACGTTTGGGAGCTACAAAATGGTAACCAATCGAGAATCAGGGAGGATTCTTGGCAACAGATGCCTAGCCTCTCCTCCATCCTCATTAGATTGCTATGGAGTGTTGTGCTCCAAGGCAAGCAAAAAAATAAGGTTCAAGAATTATGGATGGACGACATCTCTCAAGGCTACAGGAAATGGCTTGACACAAGCAGATGGCAAGAAAACTTGAACAATGAAAGCCACATATAAATATGGGAGGAGCTTAGTATAAAAAGAAAAATCCATGTCCAAACAGGACCTTACATCCTACGCTGGGGGCATATGCCCAGCGGAACCTACTCAACCAAGGAAGCCTACAACATCCTTCATTAGCCGGAACCTCGACCAACCAACATCATCTCAAAAAAGATATGGAAAGCCAGCATATGGCCCAAAATAGCTACTTTCCTGTGGTTGCTCAGTAAACAGTGCATCGTCACTTGGGAGAATCTTTTGAAGAAAGGGTTCGTAGGGCCCTCCAAATCTCTGTTATGTTAGGTGAAATCGGAAACCATCGACTACCTGTTGGACCAATTTCCTACTGCTAACTTCCTATCAGACATAATTACTATCTTATGCCAACATTACAACTGAGTCAGAGGTAACATCATTAACACCATTAGCAACTAGTAGGAAAATCCTTACACTAGTACCCTTCTAAATACATTATGGCAGATCACTCCGAGTATCCTTATCTGGAACATCTGGAAGTAACGAAGCAGTCGCATCTTCAAGGTAAATTTCTACACTCATGAACAAGTCTAGGATAGAATTCACAATGACCTAATAGAAACTCTTACTTTAGACGCTTGGAGTCAGGAGGGCCTTCCCACCGTGGCGGTATAATGCCGCATTTGGAACAATTGGCACATGATTCGAAATACTCCCATGGATATTAATCCCAAAAGCATTGGCAAAACTCCTGCTCTAGAAACCTGGTCTCCTCCCCCCATAGGCTTCTTCAAATGTAGCTTTGATGGGGCATCCAAAGGCAGACTTGGTAATTCAGGCTTCAACGGAATCATCAGGAACTCACAGGGAGATCCTCTCAGAATCTAGTATGGGAATATGGGATGGGATATCAATAATTCCATAGAGAAGGCCCCCACCTCGATCAGTGACTCTGATCTCCAATAGTTGACCACATTGATTGAGTTGTTCTTTAGACCAATCATCATTTCCCCAGAGCGACCCCTCATGTTAGAGGGAATAAAGGTCCAAATGGGGAGGAAAGAGGAAAGAAAAAGAGAAATATACATCCCAGTACCCAAAGTCTCCTGGAGTGAGATGATATACAGGTGATTCATATTTACAAGGCTTTTAAATGCTAGTTTTTTGGGGTCACTCACTAACCCCTTGCAATTGAAAGAGAGCACAACCATGTTGAAATAGGTTCCGTGGACTTTGCTGCTCTAAGCTCCCCTTTTAGGGATAATTGTCTGCCATCCACAATGTCAATAATGGCCTTGAGTTGGGCTTTGGAGAGGTCATACTTCCCACCCCTAATTTCTTTCCCGTTCTCAACAATTGGTGATTTCCCCTAACCCCCAAACAATTCCTTCTGTAACATTATCTTTTCTCTTGGTCTCATATTGTAGGGAAAAGTGTCAATGGAGTGGTTGGGTATGGTGGTAATAATACTATCCATGGCCATAGACAAATTTCTAACACACATATGTTGGGAAGATGAAAGTCCGAAGGGACCAGGCTTATCTGAACAATTGTACAGTAGATCAAAAGAGTTTAAAATAGGAGAGGAGGGGCAAGGGTGAGTACCTGCTAAATCTGACACTGGATTAGTAGGGATTGTCCGCAGCATCTCCGCTACCATGTCCTCATCCAGTTCCATCTAAGTCGTTGCCTCTAGAACTACGTTGTTATCCCCCAAATGTGTTTCTATCAATGTGATCTACACAACCACAGTAGCTTCCAGAGCCAGTTCCCCTACCGAAGGATGTCGCTGCTGAGACACGGGTATCCTCTGCTCCCCAATCTCTGCTTCAGAAGGTCCTCCTGGACCCAGAAGCTTCTGTCTAGACCTGTCATGCTATGAAGGGCCCTTCTTTTGTTTCCAGCATTTTTTGAAACACAGGGGGCAGTCCCTAGCCAGATGACCCAAAGTGTGAAACCTATGGCAGCGGAAAGGGAGATGCTCGTAGTCAATAGTCTACTCTATAGCGTGACCATCCACATTCAGCATAATCTTCCAAAACAGTCCTTCCCTAAGAGCCAGTTTAACTAAAATTTTTGCAGTATTCCTTGCTCTGGATTCCAAAAATGACATGTCAGCATCCAGAAATGTCCCCAGACTATTGCTTATTGCCCGAAATACCTCTATCAACCAGAAGTGTGGGGCTAATTCCAACAAATGCACCCAAACCGGAATCTCATCCATCCTTTCCCTGTTTGCATCAAAGAGAGACGTCCACCACTTGAAGAGAATGGGTGCAATACCAAACCCCCATTGTCGTGTCATTACCCATTCTAACGTTTCAATTTTTTAAAATGTCACCATAAACCATCCTTTAGATAATTTAATGACCTCTGACCTCTGCCCGAGTGCTTCCACCAAACATTTCTGTATGCAATCCGATATGTAATGTGCCGAGAAAACCTTGCCTCTAGCGCTGCGCACCAGAATAGGAGCCATAACACGGTCAAACTGTAGACAGTCAAACTTACTTTTGTTAAAAGCCATAGTTGATCTTAGGTGAAGTTCGAAATTGAAGCAAGGGTTTAGTGTTATATCATGGAGCGAGCTGGGCTTAATGCGTTGGTTCCTCAACCTTCAAAATTACTTATGGTCCGCACTCTCATTCCAAGGTTCTCTCTCCATTTGTGTTTCTTGTTTTTTTCCTCTGCAAAATCTCTTCTTTATTTTCCAAGCTCGCTCTTTTCCGACCTCTTTATACTTCTACGTCTAATTTGTCACTGGAATATTATGATGCTTTATTTTTTGCGTTAATATGCCTGTGGAATAAATATAATTATGTGTGTGGAATGAACATTATGGAATATTATTATGCTTCATCTTTTTACGTTAATATGCGTGTGGAATAAAAAAAAAAATAAAATAAATAAAATAAAATAAAATATGCCTGTGGAATAAATATAATTATGTGCGTGGAACAAATATTATGGAATATTATTATGCTTTATCTTTTTACGTTAATATGCCTGTGGAATAAATATTACTATAATTATATTAGTAAATGTAGTGAGTATAAATAGATTTAAATTTAAATTGGACCGATGTATTTTTTTAAATTAATATTATTAATTTTTATTATATTATTTAGTAATTATATTAAATAAATGTAAAAAGATAAATATAAATTTTACATATAAAGAGGTCATTAACTTTATTCTAGAGGATCAAAAGTAATTCTCATTTTTAACTAGTTCAAAGAAAAAAATTAATATAATTAAGATAAGAACAAATTAATATAGCCCAGATAAGAATGAACTCTCATGAGCTCTACAGTGAAGGGGGAGTTCCTAAAACACCATGGGTGGTAAGGATTTGCTATCTCTGTGCAAATATGAACATTGAGGATGAAAATTACTTCCTCTTAGAGTGCCCTCTCTTACACCCACATTAAATTTTAGTTACATAATCTTTGTTGCAATACCGACCTTACTAGCCTTTTAACATGTCAAAACTATAGTGAGCTGGGGAAACTTCTCTCCAAGCTCTTTGAACATAGAAGTACAATTTTAAAACAAATTAAATAATTAGTTTCTTTAAATGTATCATCACTATCAATAATTTATCCAAAAAAATTATCAATTTAACTAATAATTTTATAATTATATTAAAATATATAATATCATAATGTTAAATTTATGCATAGATAATTAATATTTTAGAAAAAATTATATTATCATTTTTCATTTATAATAATAAAATAAAATAAAAAATTAGAGTGATCAGTGAATTTGGAAAAAAAAACGATCTAATAATTAGAATTCCAGACACAGTATGATGATATTAATCGGAAAATTTTGATGTTGTGAATGAAGCTCTACTCTAATCTCCAATGCCATTATTATTATTATTATTATTTTGTGTGTATGAGCAAATATTATACTATCATTTCACTTGTTTAAATAACATAACGTATTTTTTTTCAGAGGAAAAAAAACATCTGTATTATATTGAATAATAACAGTACATTAACATAATATTGGTCCTCATGTGGACGAGGAAATGCATCAATATGTGCCATCTTTAAACCAATCATTTTCATAGGAAAGAAAAGATCAAGTCGAAGAGGCGCAAATTATAAGGAGTGGAGAGGCCACTCAACACCATTTCAGGCTCACTTGAATATATCTGTAATATAATCCTGAACTAGACAAACAAAATATAGAAGGTTTCTATTTAAAGACATACAATATACCCCATACAGACTGTATAATATTGTCGCTTGTTAGACCCCTGGGGAGAGTTCCTCGTTCCATGGCATTTAGAGACAGACCCTTCTACTAAAGTTTTGCAGGCTCGCTTGATATCTACCACGCTCGCTTGTATAATTCCATCCAGGCTCGCTTGAATATACAATAAACAGGTTCGTTGGAATGGGAATAGGCCGAGAGATCATCGTTCAGGTTCTGCTAAAGTTTTGTAGGCTCGCTTGATATCAACCACGCTCGCTTGTATAATTCCATCCAGGCTCGCTTGATATACAATAAACAGGTTCGTTGGAATAGGAATAGGCCGAGAGATCATCGTTCAGGCCCGCTTGTAAGTGAGAGCAGAAAAAACCATCATACCTGTCGAAAGGATCATCATAAAATAACATAAAATAACAGGCTCGCTTGCATATTCCTGTCCAGCTTGATCGAAGAGGATCAGTCTCGCCTGTGCTGCTACAAAAAACTCAGAGTAGAGTAGACAGTATATAGTTGGATATATGATATGATATAGGAGATAATCGAATACATATATGGAAAGCTCGTTTGCCTTCATGGTCGAGTACTTGAGTAAAACCTGGAGCAAAATCATAATCTGAGAATAAAGACAAAAAACAAAATCCATAGCCCTGTTCAAATATAGAATTCATGGAAAAGGGATGGAGTTCTGCCATATTACAGAACCATTTCAAAAATGGAGCATGTGGATGCTGCCAAAAACTGCCCGGACGCCTTTTTTGGATAAACCATCCACCCTGCTATTATTTTCTCTGAATATGTGATGAATGGGGGGGCGGTTCAACCTGTGCCACAAAATTGTAGCTCTTTTTAGCCAGCCCTGGATGCCCGCAATAGACAGAGAAATTTTACCCATCAAACCATCAACAATCAGTTTGGAGTCACCATAAAAGGACATGTGAGGGAGATTTAAATGGCATGCCGCAAGAAGAGCGCCCCAGATAGCCATAATCTCATCCATATTGTTTGTACCTGTACCTCCATTCCAGTAATAGTGAATACGCTCCCCTTGGGATAACTTAACCCAAGCCCCACAGCCAATAACCCCATCAGCATAGGCCCCATCAAAAAAGAAAGCAGGAATAGAGATCTCATGGGGTCTCAAGCATATAGATCCATCCACCACCTTATCCTGAAGCGAAGGCAGACCATCAATCCATTTAACGATAGCACAGTAGGTATTAGCAATGATAAAAGGAGCATCTTGGAAAATATGTCGATTCTGAGCAAGCCAAACCTCCCATATGAAGTAAAAGGGAAGGTGCTTGTATTTTCCGGACATTTTCCCCCATGTATCCGCCACTGTTATGAAATCTGAAGGGGTCCAGGCTGGGTCCATTAAGAAGCAGCTGAAGAATCGCCATAATCTTATGACGATAGGGCATCTAAAAAAGATGTGGGTAATCGATTCTTCCGCCATATGGCAAAAGGAGCACCGACTGGGACCATGTTGCCCGCGCTTGAGAAGATTATCCCAAGTCAAGATCTTCCCTTTCCGTACAAGCCACGCGAAAAGAATAATCTTTGTTGGGATCCGATTTCCCCAATATTTGTGAAAGGTGGAGGAAATATTTTCATAATATTGTGTAATATTAATGCAGTGATATATGTCGCAGACTATAACAGCCCCCCCTTTGAGAGCGCCATCCCATGTAATGCTATCATCCCCGGCATCATAACAAAGACCGGCCATAAGGAGAGACAAAGTGTAATTAGACCATATCTCAGCATCATTGTCTTCCAGATGTAGCTGAGTAGCAGATTTATAAATAGGGGCACCGAAGGTCCAATAATGAATAGCCCGCGAGAGATAGAAAATACCATTTTGTGCCAGTCTGTGAATGATTTCAGGTGGAAGGGACTTGTCGATATGAGCTCCAATTATCAGTTTTGTCTCCAGCGGGATATCCCTCCCATCTCCGAAGCGCCAAGTGAGACGAGACGCAACCAAGTCAATAACTCTGCATAAGCTTCTCCATATTGCCAATATGTTAGGTGGGATATGAAAAACATGGCTCATAAGCTGACGCAATGGCTCCCCTGTAATATACTTACAGAAAATTATATTGTTCCAAATACCCTGACCTGTCAGCGCCGCCACATAGTCTTGACCAGGAGCGCAGAATTAAAGGATCTAAAATCCAATATACCCTAGTCGTCATGTTTTTTGTCTCGACATATTAATTTCCATTTAACAAGATGGTATTTGTGATCTAAATAGCAGCCCCCCCATAAGAAGTGTGCGGAAATATTGTTTATCTCATCAATGATCTGTTGAGGCAAATAGAAAATATGTGCCCAGTATACCATGAGCTGCGTTAGAACAGCCTGAACCATGACAAGTCGACCACCGAGGGATAACCATCTGTGAGTCCATTTTCCAGTCCACATCCGATATCGATCCACTAGCCATCGCCAATCACGATTCCTATACTTGCAAGGTTTGATAAATACACCCAGGTATTTAAGACCCTCCAACGCATGTCTATGATCAACCCCCAGAAAATCAGCAATAAAACAGATATCCTCCATGTTTCCAAATTCATAGATGAGAATAGATTTATGATGGTTGATGAAAAGACCTGTAGCAGAGCCAAATTTAATGAACATGAAATGTACATAGAACCATTTATTTTTGTTCAATGTTCCAAACAGCAGCAAGTCATCGACAAATAGTGAATGAGTGGTTTTGATAGTCGGAGAGAAATGAAACCCAGATATAAATCCATTCCGCTCGGCCCTGTGCATCATTTTGCTGAACCCATCCATGATTAAAATGAATATCATGGGAGATAACGCGCACCCTTGACGTAAACCTCTACCCGCCTTGAAGAAGTTTGTAGGAAAACCATTAATTAGCACAACATATCTAACCGAATAGATGCATGACATAAACCAGCGGATAACAGATATAGGAAGCCCAATATGGAGAAGAATGAGATGTACATACGCCCAATCAATAGAATCATACGCCTTCATAAAATCTATTTTCATGACCAGCGCCTCAATTTTGTCATAGTGCATGGAGTGCAATACTTCCTGCGCACCTGCTATTGCATCGTGAATAGACCGGCCTTCCAAGAACCTGTATTGTTCTATAGAGATATGTTGTTCAAGGGTGACCTTAAAACGAGTTGCAATTATCTTTGAGGAAATTTTATAAATCAGATTGCACAGTGCAATTGGCCGGAAATCCCCAAAAGATGATGGCTCAGTCGATTTTGGAACAAGAGCAATGAATGTTGAGTTGTAGCTAGCCGGAATATGACCCGTAATGTGCGTCTGCTCCACAACCTTAGTGATAAGATTGCCCATAAGATCAAAGAAAAACAAATAGAATTCAGAGGGCCAGCCGTCTGGTCCCGGGCATTTGTCGGATGCAAAAGATTTAATAGTGACATGAACTTCCTCCCTCATGATGGGTCTATTTAGAGCATCAATAGAATCACGATCAAACATCCTTTGGACGTGATCCAACACCCAAGTCTGGTTATCCCTATTGATCTCCGACTGATCTTGATAAAAATGGGAAAAGTGACGATAAGCCTCCGCTTGGATATCCGCATTTGATATAGCATAAGTGCCATCCAGCTTCTTGATCCGCCATATGGCGTTACGGTTCCTTCTGTCCGTAGCCGATTTGTGAAAAAAATTTGTATTTTGGTCGCCTTCCCTTAACCATGTAATCCTTCTCTTTAACTTCCATGTAATCTCCTCCATGAGCAGAATTTCCTTTTTTCTGTTCCCCAATTCCTTTAGGAGCTTGAAAGTATCTTCATTTGGGGATGTAGCAGCCATGCCAGAATATATGGCACATATTTTTTGTGTTATTTCACTGAGCTCGGCCCTTAATGCCAATTTTTTGGTCATCTCCCATCTTTTTGTAGCGGCTTTGATCCTCGTCATCTTGGCATGCAAATTGTCCCATACCATGTATGCTATATCATCAGGGTCCTCCGACCAGATGTCACGGATCATATTAACATAATCCTCCTCACGCAGCCATGCCCGGTTGAACTTAAACGCCACCCCTTTTTTCCCTGTTTCGGTCTTCCATGAGAACGAAATTGGCATATGGTCAGATACCTCACATATGTGAATAGCCGTCCTTGGTTCCCTAAAACATTGCATGAGTTCCTCCTTTATCATCGTCCTATCAATCCTTTTAGCAATATAAGAAACACCGGCATGATTGTTGGACCACGTAGGCAAGATAGGCTGTGGTATTATATCCAATATATGGTTATCATAAAACAAGTTGTGCAGATAGGAGGCCAGAGAGTCCAACCTGGCATGAGGACCCCAAATTTCATCAACATGAAGAGTAAAGTTTGTATCTCCCATAATAATCAGATTTTGAAGAGAGAGTATTCCGGTGTCCTGCATGCGTTTCCAGAAATCAGCTCTATTTTGATATGGAGCGTATAGATTAATAATATTGAAAATACCCCCAACACCATGGATCTCCCCAGATAATAAGATGCCACCAAAAAAACTATAGGCTTTTAACCTTGCTCGGGATGGGTCCCATATGGCAATAGTGCCCCCCGAGTGACCATTTGCGTCCACAGTTGAACCACACCATCCCGGTTTAATACTAAGACATGTCGATAAGGCTTTCATCCGATCACATAAGGTTTTCTGATAGAGAATGATAAAAGAGTCTAGAGATCTAAAGAAATCACGAAGGCAATGAATCTTGGAGGCATTGCCAAACCCCCGGATGTTCCATGATAATATTTGATTCATGAGGATACTGCATCCGGGTAGCCTGCTCTAAGCTCCCTTGGGATCCTCTTGTCAGCTTCAACCATGGTAATGGGGATCTCAGTGAGATTTTCATCCCCCTCTGAGAATAATGCAACAAATTTCATTTTCCCTTTTAACGACTTTTCTGTTCTTCGGATAGAAATTTTAGGGACTGATGGGGCTGAACCCGATATTATAACGGGTTTTGGGGGCCTGTCAAACACAGTTAGTGCCGCTAGATCCAGGTTTGGATTTCCCATAATGGTCTCAATATCGCTTCCGACGAAATTTCTTGGCGAATCATGGTCATCATAAAGGGATGGTAGATCGGAATCACCACAGCGTCCGGCGGTCTCATTGATAGATCTGATAGTGGATGGTTCCCCCAGGTCCGAGGTGGTCTCATGAAGATAATCTTGGTCGATTACAAATAGTGGATTAGAAACCCCAGTTGGTCTGATTTGTACCATGTCAGGAAACGTTGACGAGGTGCCACCCTTTTCATACCTAGGACCTATAGGAGAAACCACACCATTTGTAGTTGGGCATGGTACCTGAGAGTAAGTGACTGGATTTGGAATATAGGGAGATAGAAAACCCGGATCCGTGGGGGACGTAGAGTCGACTTGTGGCATGACACGGATGTGAGGTTGGTGATGAGAGTGGTCGTGAGGTAAGACATCTAAGGCAGAATCAGGATTTGTCTGACCCACACTATTCGACCTTTCATGTGCAGAAAGAAAAGAATCGACCTCAGAGGATATGGATATACCTGGAACATGTCTGCATGGTCCATTTTCGCGAGGATGATCTCTCACGTCTGAAGGCCGCTGACCATCAGTATCCTGGGGCATATTCCGTCGATTTGACGACGGTCTGAATGGGCATTTTTCCTTTAGATGTCCCGTTTTATGACAGACCAGGCACCGGAAAGGGACACCCCAGTAGTCCACGCGCTGTATACATGCATGCTTGTTCGAACAAGTGAGATGGATGGAGATAGGTGAGGAGGAGAACAGTATCGGGGCCGAGGAATGAAGAGCGGGGGAAAATTGAACCTAGTCCAGAAGCAATTATTTTTTGAAAATTGAACATGGCAAATATTTATTTTTGTTTAGCGTTTGGAGAATTCTAATTCATTGCTTGCTGCAGCAAGAGTGAGGTGAAGAGAAGAGGAAAACTAAACATGGCAGAAATAGTTATTCTCGTTTCGCGTCTACAAGAATGTAATTCAGACGTTCTTGCTAAATATTTGTGGGAAGAGAACCCGTTTCCGTTTCCGAGAGGATTTGAAGGTTCTCAGCCACGAGGTAGGGAAACTTGAGGATTTTCTTCACAAAGCGAAGGAATGCGAAGCAGCTAGAAATGTTTTCGAGGAAATCTTCCGCGTCAGTTTGATGCAAGGCAACAAGATTAAGAAGTTAAATGACAAAATTACGGAGATTCAAGGACACTCGCTCTGTCCTCCATGTACTGAATCCACATCAGTGAATGCTCCTGTTGAATTTGATCATTCAAAGGAAAGATGGGATAGAATTGGTGATGCTCATCTTTAAAAAGTGTACAATGCTCTGCCTGATGTTCTGAAGCTTGTGTTGATTACTTCTATGTTTTTTCTAAAATTATTGAAACAAAATGTGGAAATTGTGGAAATTTAATACATGGAGAAATAATAAAATGCTAAAAATTAATATATATGTGGATTGCATTGTTGGAATTTTTGAATATCCCAGATCACATAGAGGAATAAAATAGTTCCTCCTCTCAACACAGAAATTAAAAAAAAACTTGGTGGACAAAGATGGCACACAAATAGCTTCTATTTCATTAAAAATAAAAATCTATTACAACAAGCTGGTGTTCTTCCTCTATAAGAAGGATTTATAAAAATGCACATGACTGCTTCAATACACAGTGCTTTCAAGATTTTCTGTGTTTTTTTTTTTTTTCGGGCTTACACAGTGTCTCTGCTTTTTAACACTCTTGACCCAATTATTAAATAAGAACTATTGGAACACATATATATTATAAACTGAAAGAAAAGAATTGAAAAACTGAAAAGTAAAATGGAGCAGGGAATTGCTCATCTCAATATTACGAACTAGTTAAATAGGATTACATTGGAAACATTAATAATAAATAACTGTAGTGTAACTGGACTAAACTGGAGTAACTAGAAACTGAACTGGACACTTGGACTGACAGTTTCGACACCTAGCAGGTGGTTGAGATTACATTCTTTAACACTCCCCTTTAATTTCAACCACATAAAAATTTAATTCAGATACCTACTGGTCTATGTCTCAGCGAGGCTTACAATTTAAAAAAAATGACTTCAATTAGATTTGGTTTTATTCTTCTATTTTTCTAGATTTTGTAGCCTCTGAATTGTTTCAGATTTTCTGCTTTGTTGTATCCTTGAGAACTCAGTTTCTTCATTTGCTGGTGCAGGTTTTCTATTGTTCCAAGCTATCTAAGCATGTTTTGGATATCTTCAAAAATTAACTTGTATGTGGGCTGCTGCCACATATTGTCTTTTGTAGTGCCCTTTTCATCATCAATCTGCTGCAACATAAGATTAGAACAATATCTTATCTCTTCATAACTCGAATAGATGAAAATTTCATTGACATGTTTATCATGCATGTCATCTTCACCATTCATATCTACATCTTCTATGTAGATCTCATCCAGACATGCTGTTGCAAGCCATGTTTCAATAAACTTTAGCTATTCTTCATAATCAATCTATGTACCTGCACACTGAAAATAAATGTTAGAATTAAAAATATTTTCAGAACAACATTGGTTCTGGTATTTTTGCTCTGTAATGAGAGCTTTCTTCAGTTGTGTTTCCTCTTCTGCTTCTGCCTCTACCTCTGTTTCTGTGTTCCCTTTGCAGACAACTTTATTTTCTTCTGTCTCTGCTGCTTTCTCTCCTTCCTCCTTTTGTTCTGTTTCTGTCTCTGTCTCTATCTCTGTCTTTGCCTCTTCTTCACTAACCAGTGTTGCTGCAATCAGGTTGTCTTCCACTAACTGCAGTGGGGTTATCTCACCAAATAGCATCATGTCAATATTTTGTTTTTGTTGCATCATCTGCAACCAGTCATCATTAGCCAAAAATTCTCTGTCAAAATCAACAATATTAGTCTATGGATTTACCATATCATCAGCAAGCTCTGTTGCTAGAATCGCCATATCATCATCAGTAAGCGGTGTTGCTGGAATCATCACATATTCATCAGCAAGCTCTGTTGCTGGATTCATCATATCTTCGTCAGCAACCCATGTTGCTGGGATCATTAAATCTTCATCATCAAACTCTATTGTTGGATTCTGTTCATCCACTTGTGGCTCTGCATAGTGGGGTTCAGAAGCATTCTTGTGCTCTCTCTCTGCTTCTTCTGACTCTTCATCTTGCTGTAGATCTGTTGCTACAGATCCACGTTCATCTTCAACTTCAACCCTCCCCTTTGCACCAAAACATCTCTCAAGGGTATTCCATGCCTTCTTGGCTGTCTTGGCATCTGAAATTAAGGGAAGTATACTTTCATCGACTGATTCTTTTATGCATCTTAATGCATAGGCATCTTTTTGCCTTCGTATTTTCAAATCTAAAAAGATCTCAAACATCTTATGTTTCTGCTTTAGCCTCTTCGCTTTTCCCATGACCTTGTTGCTTGGCTTCCACAAACAAATGAGTCTATATATGCAAAAAAAAAAAACCTCTTCCTTAAAAAATATCCTTTTAAACATTCACTTTCACATCTCCTTTTAAACATTCACTTTCACTTTCTTAAGGCTTTCACACTCTCAATTTTAAGTTTTTATTTTTTTATTAAAAAAAAAAATTCCTTTTCTCAAACCTTTCTAAATTTTGAAGTTTTGTCTATTTTAAAAAAACTTTAAAAAAAAATTATTCATATCAAAGGTCTTTCTCCTCTTTTAAATCAATACTTTTAAATGGGCTTTCTTCCATTTATAAAACGCACAACTCCAATTGAAATTCTGGTGATAGAATCTTTCTTTTCAATTCAACCCATAAATAAAACTTTAAAAAATTTAAATGGGCATCTTGTGAATACTTTTTCATGCCATACATCCATGCGTGTTTTCTTTTTAAAAGCTTGAATACATTGAATTTTCTCTCGATATTCTTCACTTGCTATTCGTAAATCATATAAAACAAATCTTAACACAATTGTTGTTGACGGATCTGGATTTAAAAAAAAAAAAAACCTTAGTGCAGGTGAGCACCTCCTGTCCCATGCATTAGTGTTAACGCAAAATTTTGCTGACTGCTTAACGCAGATATTAAACTGACTGGCGTGGTCCCGAATTAAACAGCCGCGACTAAAAACAAAACAACGCAAGGCAAAATACTGGTGCGAGTATGGCTTGTATTCTCGCGCCCATTCCTTGTTTCGACGCGTTGGAGTGCGTATTACCCTAACAGTCACGCCAACCAAAATATTTTTCTTCAAAAATTTTGCTGCTCTTCAATGAGTCTTATGAAAGCTTGCTTCTCCTCTCTACTACTCCTTCTTGGCTCTGTTGTTGCTCTCCAGGGAGGCTTATGCAAGCTAGCTCCGATACCATGAAAAAAATTGAAAAGCTAAAAAGTAAAATGGACCAGGGAATTGCTCATCTCAATATTACGAACTAGTTAAATAGGATTACAATGGAAACATCAGTAATAAATAACTATAGTGTAACTAGACTAAACTGGAGTAACTAGAAACTGAACTGGACACTTGGACTGATGGTTTCGACACCTAGCAGGTGGTTGAGATTACGTTCTTTAACAATGAATATTTTATAATATATATATATTTATAACCGATTATACCCAAAGTCAAAGACTTTGTCGCGTGATAACAAAATAATAAAACAAACATTACAATAAAGTTTGGAACCTTAATACTTCCACCCGCAACATAAAAATTTAAACAAAGTTTTATGAACCTTTAGACCTGGACCTAAAGAGATATTAAACCATTTTCTATTACAAAAAGATGGTGTTCCTCCTCTATAAGAAGGATTTACAAAAAAATATATGACTGCTTCAATACACAATGCTTTCAAGATTATATGTGTTTTCTTTTTTTTTCGAGCTTACACAGTGTCTCTGCTTTTTAACACTCTGGCCACATTATATATATTTTTTAATAAGCCTATGGGCTTCTCCTTTTATATGGCGTAGCATTGACCCAATTATTAAATAAGAACTATTGGAACATATATATATTATAAATTGAATAGTTTATAATATATATATTTATACCCGATTATACCCAAAGTCAAAGACTTTGTCACGCGATAACAAAATAATAAAAAAAAAATTACAATAAAGCTTGGAACCTTAATACTTCCGCCCGTGACATAAAAATTTAGCCAAATTTCTATGAACCTTTAGACCCATACCTCAAGAGATATTAAACCATTTTGCAATGGATTTTTCATTCCAAATGAGCCCTACGTTAGCAAACTCTTTCTTCGCATGATCGGACTATGATTGGCTGATTGCTGTGGTCCGCAGACTTCAAACAAAAACTGAACTGCAATTTATAAAATTATCACATTCCAAAAGAGGTTTGTGATGTAATTGCAGTTTCAATGCAATACGTCGTGATTGGTCCACGTCACTTCGGTTGAGCTGGTGGTAGGACTGCCTTTCTTCAATGTGAAGCTGCTCCAATTCTACGTGATAGCATTCCATTAGCCGGTTGTGGAGCCCACCTCCGTTGAGATAGCAGATGGGACCCGCTATGACGTGGCCCAATTTGAAACTAAAAACTTGGCGCATAAATAAAATCCTTCAGTTGGTGGTTGGTGGGCTTTAAAACCCCGATTTGACTGTGTTTCAAAAAACTTGTTCTTTGCGTGGTTTGAACCACAAAGACTTCAATATCTCTGCAAAGGTGGTTGCGGCCCATAAAAAAAAAAAAAACATCCTTATAGTTCATTGATCCCTCTGTTAAATACACGATGGTGTGCACTTAACCGTTAGCCTGAAAACAAACAAAAACTAGCAGCTCTACTGTACTTTTCTTTTTCTTGTGCACAGCAGGAGTTGAATTTAGAAATTCAACACTCCCCCTTAAATTCAACTTCTGGGTTATCTGTCATACCCATGCATTTCCTCAAATAATCAAAACTCTTTGACCTCAATCTGTGTAATAAAATGTCTGCTCATTGCTTGGTAACCAAGCAATGTTTTAGAACAATTTCTCCATTATTCACTAACTCCCTGATGTAGTGAAACTTGGCATCTATGTGTTTCGTTCTCTTTTGAAACACATAATTCTTTGACAATGCTATAACTGATCTATTGTCACAATATATTACTATGCCTTTTACCTGTTCCTAACATAAAATTCTCAACATTCTTCTCATCCAAACTGCTTTACATGCTGCTGCTACAGCTGCCACATACTCTACTTCTGCTGTAGATAAAGCCACAATTGGTTATTTCTTGGCTTAACAGAAACACGCTCTACGACATATGAAAAACATAATCAGAGGTGCTTTTTCGGTCATCAATACTTCCATCCCAATCACTGTCAGTGTATCCAATCAATTCAGAATTTTCTGAAGTGGTATATAAAATACCATACCTTTTTGTTCCTTTCACATACCTCAGAATTCTTTTTGCTTCTTGCCAATGTGCCTCCTTTGTCTTTTCCATAAATCTAGAAATTAAACTCACAACATGCATAATATCTGGCCTAGTTGTAGTCAAATACATGAGGCTGCCAATTATGCTCTTGTACAAGCTAGGATCAAAATCCTTGCTGCTGTCCTCTTTGCTAAGTTTCAATCCCATCACTGTGGGAGTAATTACTGCCTTGCAATCCTGCATGTTAAATCTTTCCAAAACTTCATTTACATATTTAGCTTGAGAGATGAAAATATTATTTTCATTTTTCTCCACTTCTATTCCTAAGAAGTATTTCAGCAATCCCATATCAGTCATCTCAAATTCATCCTTCATGAGCGAGTTTAAAATTCTACGGTAGACAGTATCCATTACCGATAAAGCTCACATCTTGTGATGTTGGGCCCTTGTTTTGGAGATCAACAGATTTTGAGTGGTGGCAAGCACGTGGCAGAACACAACCTCGGTAGGAAGGGAGGTGTCAAGGTTGCGGAGGGGCAGAGGACATGTGTCGTGGTGGTTGCGGGAGCAAACATAGACAGTGGAAGGGCGCAGAAGGAAACAAGCAGTGAACTCCCAGTGAACGGAAAAAAAAACGAAAGACAGTCGAGCAAGAAATGGGGAAGAACTGTCAGTCGTGCAAGCACGAGAATAAATAAGCAACCTGGCAATGGAGCAGGGGGTTGGTACAGACGGGAATAGGCACAGGGAGCCATAAGAGAGCTCTATCGGGTTACATTGATCTCCTATCTTCCAGATCACTATAGTTTCTCTCTATCCCTTGGGACGTGTTGTATTTTGCTCTATTCTATGCTCTTCTGTAGTAGAGCTTTGTAATGATTTGCCTCTGACGGCTGTTGACTAATATATCCCAGATGGTTGTGATGCTATGTGATGTTGAATATGAATGAGTGCTGTCATTAGCTATTTTTAAAATTTTGTTTATTTATGGTTTAACTGTTTCCCTGAAGAATGTATGTTGCAGAATGTTCTATCATGGCTGTTTAATTCCTTAGTTTAGCTTTGGTTCACCTGCTTGGATGTTGGTGAAATGATACCAATCTACTCTCAATCACAGTAGGGTCACGGCACACCTCAGGTGAGACTCTCTGCCCTTCGAAGCAGAGTGTAAATGCCGGCATGAATCTAGACTGCGGAATAAAATATTATTGGCCCTCAGCCCTGAACCCGGGTCTTCTCTGCGAGACCTATCTTCTCACCAACAAATGGTTCCGTTGCTAGGACCTAAAAATACATTTGGGAGCTAGATCATGGTATCTTGGATCTTCGAAAGAGAAATACGAAGTTGGTGGGATAATCACCTAGATCAGTTCATAACCCACCAAGCTGAGCTGAGACGACAGAAGGAAAAGACGATTAAAGACTTGGTCCTATTCTCTGACTCCGCTAGTGATACCTACGAAATCTTCTGGGGAAATTTCCCAGAGGAACTCTGCAACTGGTTGCGGAAGCTTCAGACCAAGACCATCAAGGGGAAGTCACGCAAGATCAATCGCAAGTGGGCCCACGAGGATATGGTGATGCTTCATCGATTAGACACTGATTTAACCTGAGCTGTAGATTTTTGGGTGGAATCTACTTAGAATGATACATAGTAGAGTTTGTAGCCGAGTGCTACTAGTATTTCTCAAAGGTATAAATTACCTCCAGATTTGGGTTAAGAGGAAAACTCCTGAGGGAGATTCCCTTGTGGATCAAGGCATTAATGGTGGATGAAGGACTGATGGGATTCCAGAAAGAAGGGATAGAAGCGTAAAACTCTAGTGCCGGGGAATGGAATGAGGAAGAGATGTTATTACAACCATGAGAGGGGGAAGTAGGAGTATGGATGTCGAGACTGCCAACAGGCTTAGGGAGCGGCGAGCACATCGGAGGGCGCATATCGCAAAAAGGTGGCGAGAGAGGGTAATGAGGGAGTTAAATAGACAAGGAAGTAGTCGGAAGAGTAAAGAAGAGGCTCTTGAGAATGTGAAGGGAATGGAAGGTCAGGTGGGACCCCAAGATATAGGAGGGGTCATGAAAGAAGTGCGACAGGTGTATAGGAGTCTAGCCCAGGTGGAGCAAGGAAGGAATTCCGACGAAGAAGGTACAGACGCGTGCCTAGAGGAGTTGTCAGATGTGGAGATGCACTTTGCAATGGAGAAACTCTTTCAAGAAAGGCCAACATCCATATCTTAAGGTATTCCTAGTCCCCATAGTTCTAGTAGCTCTAATAGCGACCTTCCCTTGGTGCTTTATAAGCCCATAAGTGAAATTTTTGTTAAGTTACGTGAATTAGGTAGATTGCACCACAGTCAATCTCCAATTGGAGCACAAGTTAGTAGTGGAAATGTTAGTGGCCCTGTCTCACAACCAGGATCCAACGACTTTATTTTAATACTGCCCAATCAGGTAAGCATGGAGGGATCACTTACATGGTACCCAAAATTCTCTGGAAAAGGGAATGACAATGTCGAACAACACTGGTATCTCTGTGAGGCCATCTAGAGGGCACGATAGACACCAGATGTTGGAAAGTTGATAGAATTTCAGACCACTCTTAGGGAGAGGGCCCTATGATGGTTTATGAAATGGTCGGAGGCCCACCTGAACCCAGTGATGGATGATGTAAAGAGGGATTTCATCAAGGAATTCAAACTACCTCAGACGGACCAACAAGGCCTGTTAGAGATGTGGGAGATCAAGCAGAGAGAAGGGGAGACTGCTTGAGATCTGATGCAGAGATTCAAGGATGCCATTGGGAAACTCAGATACCCAATCGACCCTAACCATCAGAGGGATTGGTTCATTAAAGCCTTACTACCCTTGACTCAAACACCGCTGACCCAACAAATGATCGACACACTTCAAGATTCTCTGGAGCAGGAAATGAAGATAGAAGCCATGGCGGGTTATTTGCAAGAGTTCAAAGGGGGCGCAGCAGTACAGGAACCCTCGATACTGGGGTTGCAGCATCAAATATCCAGTCTCACAGAGAAAATTAAGGAAATGCAACCCCTGCGACCACCGACACCAAGCGTGTGGTGCACGCACTATCTCGTGGAGGGACATGTAGCCACGGAATGCCCCCGATTGTGGGGCCAAACTGTGGGAACATCGGCGGTAGGAGCATAGGGGGCTCCACCTCTAGGAGAAGTCACGCAAATCAACACCCAAGGGATATACCCACCATGACAGCCATATACGAGATTCCTTGCACAACCAAGTCGACCCCCCAATGAATATTGTGAGGTATGCAAAAGTATGGGCCATCAACCTTGCATGTGTCTGATCCTACAGAAGTATTCCAATGTTCCAAAAAATATATACTGTGAGTTCTGTGCCTCAACCGCCCACAGAACGGAACAATGCTGAGCATTGAATTCCCTAGAGGAGCGGCTGGACTGGCCGTCATACAAAGTAAATGAAGCTCCCCGAGGAAGAGGAGGAGGCATGTGAGGGGGATGAACAGGAGGCAGAGGTCTTGTCAGATGCTATAACTACGATCAGGAAGGACATGTGGCTAGATAATTTCCACTCCCTGGAAGGCCTTGGTGCTCGCAATGCCGTGTCAACTCACACGCAATAGAAGACTTCCCGAAGCTCATCAAAAGATGGGAGGAAAGACCCAAACAGAGGGGGGCGAATCTAGTAAATGCAGAACCCAGGCTAACAATAAATCAACCGATGCAAAATGTGGCCATAGTAACACAAGGCGACAAAATAACGGGGGAGGATGCACACACTATGGATCCCATAAAATTAGTCTGGCCAGCATCCCCAAAGCCCTTGTTCAAACCCGAACGATAGAGACGATTTTTCCAGGAAGCAGCAAAGACATTTGCCCACTTGAGGGGAAATAAAGGAATCGAGTTACAGAAGATTCTGGAAGATAGGGAGACACAAAATACTAATGAAGCCTTAATACAGAAATGGTTCCATTTGTTCCTGAATATTGTTAACAATGCACGAATGCTGGAACAGCTGAAGCAAAACCTAGAAGGGGTGCTAAAACAAAACATAAGAGGAAAAGAAACAACGGAAACAGACTAGAAATATGTTCAGAGAAAAAAGAGAAACAAACTAAGGACGGGAAAGGAATTCTGAGTAAATACGCAAGTGGCGGGATTCCAGATTAAGGGCACCATGGTTGATTTGGGATCTGACGTCAACATCTTACCAAGGAAAACTTGGGAAGCGCTTGGGAGGCCAACATTGACTTACTCTCTGATCTAGCTTCGGATGGCAAACCAGTATTGCATTGTTCCCATCAGCCGACTGGAGAATGTTGAGGTTGACATTGCGGGGGTAAAAACGTTTACAGATTTTGAAGTTATTGACATCATGGGGGACAAGGATCCATACCCAACACTGTTTGGGATCGATTGGGCTTTTGAAAATTATGTGGTAAATGATCTAAAGAAAGAACTGATGATTTTTGAGGATGGGGAAGTCAGAATCACTCAACCGCTTGACCCCTACCAAGGACCGAGGTATACCGAGACTGTGGATAACCGAGAAGATGCTCAGCTCTTGGACCATCTCTACTAGATGACCACCGGAAGAAGGGAAGACTACATCAACCCAATGGCAGAAGGCACGGTAAGCTGGAGAAGCATTCAAAGCTCGGAACTAGGATGAGAACTATCATGGGACAATTGGTAGCAAGGAGGCTACAAAACAAACACAAGGAGGTGTGCCAGTGTTGCAAGAGTCAATTGGATTGGAGCTGAACTTCAAGGATACCCAATATTGTCAGATATGAATGTTGTAAGTGTTTTGATAGCTAAAGTAGAAACCACAGTGCCAGAAGACCAGAGAATACCCTTGATGGATGTGGCATTGCATTCCACCACTGCAATATGATGGAGTAACCATCGCGACTCAATGACGCGATGGGATACGGTGGTGGCAGCAATGAAAGCCAGATTTCAAGAGGAAAAGGAGCCTAGGCGAAGAGACCAGTACCAAGGGAACGCAAGTCTCAGCAACCATCTGAAAGAATGTGAAGCACAATGGCGAGCTGACGGCTACCCCGAGGAACTGTGGGTCCACAAGTTCATCCACTCCTTGGATGTGATCCCAAAAGCCTGGTACTTAATGGAAGAAAAGAGAAGAGGGACCCAAGATTGGCAGGGAGTTGCAGAGAAATTCATGAAGTGTTTCACCTTTGAGGGACAAACAGAGCAGATTACACAAGCTTTGCAAGCTATCAAGTAGGTACTGTTCTTTCCTGGTAACCTACAGATGGACGAGCAATCACTGTGGTACTAGGGTATCCAGCAAAAGGTAGCGTGTCAAAAGATTAATAGCGAGATGGATGATGACAATCTGGAGGATCTCAGACACCTGTATTTCGAAGAGACTAAGGGGGAGAGGGATATTAAGGAAGAACCAACTACAGAGGGTATCCAACTCTTGCCACTCAGAACCAAGAAGGTAAACATTGGAACGAAGGACAAACCTAAACTAGTGACCATTGGAGACTACTGGGATGAGCAGACAACAAAGGAAATATTCAGTCTACTTGAGGAGTATGAGGACTTGTTTCCGTCATCGGTGGTAGACCTCAAAGGTATTAAAGGAGATATGGGGGAAATGAGGATAATATTAAAGCCTGATGCTAGGCCTGTCAAACATAGACCATACCGGCTAAACCCAAGGGTGAAGGAAAAAGTGAAAGCCGAGATCAAAAAAATGCTGAAAGCCGAGCTCATATTCCCCATAGAAGAGGCAAAATGGGTAACCACTATTGTTATACAAAGAAAAAAGGAGAAATCAGAGATACGAGTTTGTGTGGATTACAGAAGCCTAAACAATGTCTGTATCCATGATCCGTTCCCTACACCACTTACTGATGAAGTGGTCGACAATGTTGCAGGGAACGAAGAATACTCATTCACGGATGGCTTTTCAGGTTACCATCAAGTGAGAAAAGTAGAAGAAGACAAGACAAAGACAACCTTCACTACCGAATGGGGCTCCTTCACATACAATGCGATGCCATTCGAACTGACGAATGCACCTGTAGTTTTCTCTCGCATTGTGATAGCAGCATTCCGAGAATACATCTACAAGTTCCTAGGAGTCTATATGGATGACTGGACTGTGTATAGCCTACTGAAAGATCATGTGAGCCTGCTAAGAGTAATGTTTGATAGGTGTAGACAACTACAGATCTCATTGAACCTGAAGAAATATATATTCACTGTACCATTCAGAACATTGCTAGGACATGTGGTATGTAATCAAGGTGTCTACATCAATCCAGCTAAAGTCATAGTGATTGTCAATATGGAGGCTTCAGAGACCGTCAAACAGCTGCGGTCACTTTTGGGACACATGGGCTAATACCGGTGGTTTATCTGCTATTACGCCAAAATAACAATGCCCTCGGAAAAGCTGCTTAAAAAATCAGAGAAATTTTAGTGGACGGATAGCTGCAGGGAGGCACTGGACATGTTGAAGGAAAAATTGGCAAGTGCACCGATACTAGTCCATCCAAACTGGGACAAACAGTTCCATGTACACATTGACGCATTCGGCATTGTGCTTGGTGCGGTTCTAGCCCAACCGGGGGACACCTCAATCGATCATCCGGTATATTTTTCCAGTCGCAAGTTGTCGACAGCAAAACGCAACTACACGACAACATAGCAAGAAGCATTGGCAATGGTGTACTCTCTCCAGAAGTTCCACCACTACCTATTGGGAGGTAAGTTAAAATTCTTCACGGATCATTCCGCATTGAAATATCTGGTAAACAAAACAGTCTTAGAAGGGAGAATCTGCCGATGGATCCTACTTTTCCAAGAATTCACATTCGAAGTAATCGTAAAGCCTGGAAGGCTCAATGTAGGCCCTGATCACTTATCCCAACTAGAGAATGGCGAAAGTGGAGGTTATCTAGATGACCAGCTACAAAATGCTGGTCTTTTTAGAGTAGAAGCCATCTCGGACTACCTGAATGAAATAAAAACCTACCTTGCCACGGGACAGTGTCCGCAGGAGTATACTACAACACAAAAGAAACATCTGGCAGTTCAAGCAGCAGAATATCAGCTAATTGCGAGGCAACTATACAAGATGGGGCTGGACCAAGTTCTTCGGAGATGTGTCTTAGATCACGAGCGAGAAACTATACTTTGGGAAAGCCACAGTGGTGTTGCGGGAGGGTACGTGGGAGCGAGACCTACAGCATGCAAAGTACTGCAAGTAGGTCTCTGGTGGCCAACAGTGCACAAGGACAATAAAGCGTATGTTCAGAAATGTGATGTATGTCAACGAACCGGACGACCCTCCCACAAGGATGAGCTACCGCTCCATCCCATAAGGACACTCCAGCCATTTGAGAAATGGGAAGTCCATTTTGTGGGACCTATTGCACCACCTGCCCGAAATTCAAAGGCAAGATACATCATAACAGCGACTGACTACTTGACCCGATGGGCAGAAGTTGCACCGGTAAGGAATTGTACTATAGATACGGCTACTTGATTTATTTTTGAGAATATAATCAGTCGATTTGGGTGCCCCAGAAGCCTAACCAGTGACCAGGGTACACATTTCATCAATGAGACAATTAAGTCTCTCCTGCAGCAATTCCTGATACAACACCACAAGAGTAGTCTATATCACCCACAGGAAAATGGCACCGTGGAGGCATTTAACAAGATACTAGAAAAAGGCCTAACAAAAATATGCAGCGTGGAATGGGATGACTGGCACGAATGGATACCAGCAACCCTGTAGGCATACCACACAATGGTAAAATGACTGCATAACCAGACACCATTCCAGCTGGTGTATGGATGAGAAGCGGTCGTCCCAATAGAATTCACAATACCAAGCCTACTGATTGACACCTCACTATAGCTATCTGGAGAGGAATCATTAAAGGAGCGGCTACATGAGCTATAGGAACTTGAGCAAGGACAGTTTCTTGCAGAATTTCACCAGATGGTAGAAAAGGAGAGGCATAAAGCTTGGCATGATCGACACATCAAACACAATACTTTCCAAGTTGGAGGCAAGGTCCTACTCTACAACAGCAAGTTCCAAAAGTTCCCAGGGAAATTACAGATGCATTGGCTGGGACCATTTTATGTCATCAAGATCAAACCATTAGGAGCAGTTCACTTGGCACAGTTAGATGGCCAGGTTCTACAAGGATGGGTTAATGGTGCACGCCTGAAACCCTACCACGAGTAATTTTTTCATTTATATTTCAATAACTCTAACACCCGAGAGGAGTATGTAGGGTAGATTAGGGTCAATAAGTCTCTCACACCTGAGATGACATAGATAGGCTTACTTTACTGCAATACACATTGGCTCAGTTGCGGAGACCGCAACGAAACCATTAGTAGTCGAGGGGGTAGCATCCAGCATGTCGTCCACATCAGAAAGAAAAGTGTGCCGAACATAAACCCACCATCATTTAACATAGTACTAGTGTCAGTCCGTAGGATCGCCAAGATTTAGTAATAATGGCCATAATTAGAACTATCCATACCTTCATAAATTTTCCATAATTAGACATCACCGCCAGCCGTCACGTCTACCCAAATCCAAAGACCACAGTCAGCAGTGTTAGAACCCACCTCAGTAGTTAACGGATCGCACGATCATAGCCGCAGGAGAAGCCAGGGAAACATTAATTAGCTATGCGGTCTCATCAACCTCACCCATGCCGGTTACTATTATAACCTGCATGCATAAAAGCGCGAGAATGCTAGAAATTTCTGAGTTAGAGTTAGAAACCTCCGAAGGAGCAAGGGAAGTTGGAGCAGAACCATAGCAGAGAAGGTGTCTAGAAGAAGAAAGGCAAGAGAAGGGGTAGAGAACTATTTTGTAGGTCTATCAGCGGCGAGCAAAGATGACAAAAGTAACCCCAGTAGTGGTAGAACATGAGCTGGACAACAGGATTCAAAAAATGGAGTCCCTCATCGGGAAATATGACAGTGTAGCCTTAATTGACGCAGACCTCACGGACTCCTTTGAGTTTCCTGCGCTAAAATGACTGGTATACATTGAGAATTACACAACAGAAGCAGGATGGGAGGCAACAAGAGTCTTGCCTGAGTTTAGAGGTATCCAACAGTCCTCGATAATGAATTTGAGGAACTTGCCAATATTTGGGACGATAGGCACTGCAATGCATTGCACCAAATTCCTGCTGAGTAGAATTAAAAACGGCTCTTTGTGGTTGGGAAAAGAGATTCCGATCCTTGCCGTAGACATTCAGAGGCTGAAAGGGCTCTCGCAAGAAGGAAGGGATGTCTCTTCAGTGTTCCAGACCATCTCCAAACGGGCGAATAAGTCAGGGGATATAGACTACTATGCAAAGTATGGCACCCGAAGGGGAGGAAAGGGGGCAAAAATTGGGTTAATCAACAAGCCAGAGATCAGATTCGCATGCAACCTCATTGCCAGCAAGACAATGAGGCATTACACCAAAGGGGAGTGTACGTTGGACACAATTTCGGTCGCAGAGCACTGCATCCAGGAGACCAGGCTGAACTGGTGCTCCTTCCTGCTGAAGGAGTTCTTCGAGGTAGGTGAAGACAATTATAAGAGGGAAACGAGATTTATCTACGGATACTTGATAGTAGCATTGGCCATGTGGAAGTGGACTTTCCCGCTCATTAGGATACCAATGTAGATAGTGGAGGATCAGCCGCTGGCGATGAATTTTACCCCATGGAGGGTGTCTGGAGACCCCAACACCAAGGAAGTAAATGCAGAGGCCTTCAGAATTTGGTATTGCCTAATGGTCGACATGGTGACAAGCCAACAGAGGATCCCCAAAAACATGTTGGATGGATATAGTGAGAAAGTCTGGTTTGGGGTCACGCACAAGCACACATTCCTCAAACCCACTTGTGTACCGGAGGAAACATTCCAGATGAGGCCGCTGAAATTCCAAATTGATGAAGCAACTTTCCATACAGAAGTTTTTTCGTGGCCGAGTGTTGCGATGGAATTCAGAAACGGGGTGTACATGTACATTTTGAACGGGATGTTACCACACCAGTGTCCAGGAGAAACGGTGGAGGAGGCAGCAAACCGGGTATCAAACCTGCAGCTCATCTCGATCATTCAACAACTAAATACAAAGGTACGAAGCTTTAACAAAGTAGTTCAGGTGATATCAAGTAGTGCCACTCCATTCGCAGTTTTTTAAGAATTCCAAGTCTCTCAGTCGACCCCGCTTCCAATCACGACCTCCATCCCCACACCCATTCCAAATGTATTTTTCAGTTCACCAAGCCCAACAACCACACTGCTGGCAGGAAAGATTAGGTCTGTGAAACCTATAGTGGCACCCAAGGCCAAGAGGCCCAAAGTTGTAGAATCAAGTTCAGTGGTTGACCTCACAAGGGAGAATCCACCCCAGCAACTGAGCACAGGGGTCCTAATCCAAGAAGAGCCAATAGCTGAGACAAGGGAAGCAAGCAGGTTGCCACCCCAAAACCCCATTAACCCCTTCAATTTCCTGAACATCCATATATCCCCACCTCGTACCGACCCACTACCACCCACCACCTCATCCACACCATCCACCTCATCCTCCATCGTATCTGATATAGTTATCAGGTGACTACTCAATGGGGACCACGGGATGGAGGTTAACTCGGGTATGGAAGCGGTACCCCCAGCCAACCCCACCGTGGACCCCCATACTACTTTTAGCAACCTAATCACTCAGATTGAACAGATAGTTGAAGACACAGCTGGGCCACTCCATGAGCCTACTCCGTTGCAATAGCCCAACTAAGCAGATCAAGGGGAGCGACCGGACCTGAACATGGCAGACTCTGCCCCCCATCAAACTCCGCCGCAGTCACCTCTAGACCAGTCAGCAAGATCAGTTGCCAGTGGGCAACCACTTTAGGAGCGGCGACCAGATGAGGGTACTCCAGGGGCCGAGAGCATGGAGACGTGGGGGACACCTCAGCTATACCTTTTCATCCAGAGGGCAGCACAGCAGGCCGAGGGGCTCCACTCAGAGCTACAATAGAAATGTGAGCAACAACAGTAGCAGATAATCATGCTTACTAAATAGTGTGAGCAGCTTACAATGGAAAATTGACAGCTATAGGACTAGATGGACACAGTGGCCAGGGCTTTCAGGGAAGTATGGCCTGCAGTGGTGGCCCACTATAGTCAGATACTAGCCGATGTGCAAGAAACGACAGTAGTAGAGTCGAAAACCCACCTTAGGGTTGCATACTCAAACCTCCACCAGGAGAATACAGAACTCAAGGCCGCTTCAGCAACATGATCGGCACTGCCCGACCCTACAGCTGTGTACACAACACAAATCTCAGAGAAACAGGGCCAAGTAACAAAGATGCAGGAAGTCCTCAGTACTACATCCAGAGATGCCTACGACCTCCTGAAAGGTCTTCAGGAATGCTGAACGACCCTCACAGTGAAGACATAGCCGATTTCAGCCCAACTGCAACAAATCTCCCAGGAAATACAGGAAGCCATGGACCCCACTAAGATAGACCAATTGTATGCCCAGGCGGATGTGCTAGAGGTCCAAATTCAACAAGTAGAGGAGACGTTGACGGCAACCAAGTAGGTAATTCGGGAGCTTCGCCAACCCGTAAATATCACCACCTAAATGATGCAGTAGTTGGCCTTTGAGGCTGGTAACCAGGTCAACACAGTATTCGGCATTGTACCGGCAATTGGCGGGGAGGAAATTGTCACCAAAATCACGGCGGAGACTGACGCGTTGCTGCAAGGGTGGCAGTAGGCCATAGCAACTTTCTAAGAGCTTGAAGCTTCAGCTTTGACCAAGATCCTAGAGTTGGGGCCCTTGTTTGGACAGCAAGGAGAAGGCGTGTAGCTAGAACAAGGCACAGGGTCAAGCGGCCCCATGGAGGTGGAGACGGCTCAGGACAATTGACTCGGGACGAGTCAAAAGGATGTGG
This sequence comes from Pinus albicaulis, assembly GCA_034641835.2. Classification (NCBI taxonomy): domain Eukaryota; kingdom Viridiplantae; phylum Streptophyta; class Pinopsida; order Pinales; family Pinaceae; genus Pinus; species Pinus albicaulis. The sequence goes on along the minus strand of CM076581.1, from coordinate 964,666,675 downwards.
TCAGGGCCTATTGGGGCCCTTGTTTTGGAGATCAGCAGATTTTGAGTGGTGGCAAGCATGTGGCAGAATGCAACCTCGGTAGGCAGGGAGGTGTCAAGGTTGCGGAGGGGCAGAGAACAGGTGTCACAGTGGTTGCAGGAGAAAGCATAGACAACGGAAGGGTGTGAAAGGAAACAAGAAATGAACTCCCGGTGAACGGAAAGAAACAAAAGACAGTCGAACAAGAAATGGGGAAGAACTGTCAGTAGCACAAGCAGGAGAATAAATAGGCAACCAACCAATAGAGGAGGGGGTTGGTACAGATGGGAATAGGAATAGGGAGCCATACGAGAGCTCTATTGAGTTGCACTGATATCGTCTCTTCCGAATCACTGTAGTTTCTCTCTATCCCTTGGGACGCGTTGTATTTTGTTCTGTTCTATGCTCTTATGTAGTAGAGCTTTGTAATGATTTGCCTCTGATGGTTTTTGACTAATATACCCCAGATGGTTGTGATGCTATGTGATGTTGAATATGAATGAGTGTTGTCATTAGCTATTTTTAAAATTTTATTTATTGATGGTTTAACTGTTTTCCTGAAGAATGTATGTTGCAGAATGTTCTGTCATGGTTGTTTAATTCCTTAGTTTAGCTTTGGTTCACCTGCTTGGATGTTGGGGAAATGATACCGATCTACTCTCAATCACAGTAGGGTCACGGCACGCCTCGGGTGAGACTCTCTGCCCTTCGAAGCAGAGTGTAGATGCTGGCGTGAATCTAGACTACAGCGGAAAACCTTGTTGGCCCTCAGCCCTGAACACGGGTCTTCTCTGAGAGACCTGTTTTCTCACCAACAATCAACATATAAAACAACAATAAGCATCTTACCATCTTTCTCCTTGATGTATAATGTGGGTTCTCCTTCACATTTTTCAAAACCATTCTCCAGTAGATAGGAATCTATCCTATTGTACCATGCTCTTGTTGCTTGTTTCAGCCCATAAAGAGCTTTCTTCAATCTGCAAACTTTTTGTTCTTGGCGTGCTTTCTAATATCCTAGAGGTTGTTCAACGTAAAACTCTTCCATGAATACTCCATTTAGGAATGTTGATTTTACATCCATTTGGTAAACTTTCCACTTGTGTTGTGCTGCTATGGACAACACTGCTCTCACTGTTTCCATTCTTGCAACCGGTGCAAATGTTCCTTCATAATCTCTTCCATGTTGCTGCTTGTAGCCTTTGACAACAAGTCTGGCATTGTGCCTTTCAATCTTACCTTTCGCATTGCTTTTGGTCTTGTAGACCAATTTCACTCCAATAACTTCTTTTCCTTTTAAGAGATCAACGTATTCCCATGTTTTATTTTTCTCTATAGAATTCATTTCTTCATCCATAGCATCTATCCATTTCTTATCTTTCACTGATTCTTCAAAATGAATAGGATCATCTACATGACAATACAATGAAAAAAAAGAGTTCATACCTTCATTTTCTGCCTCTTGCTCATAAATATCATTCAAATTTCTGAATTTGGTTCCTCTTTCATTTAGTGTAATTGTGCTTGTAGAAGCACTCAAATCTGCTCCTTGTGGTGTGCTTGGAGAAGCACTGCTATCACTTCTCAATGGTTTTCTCATACCTGCTTGTGGTCTCCCTTGTTGTCCTTTTGTTGGTGGAGGTGCTGATACTAATGAGGTGTTCCTTTCAGCCATTTCTTCCTCATCATCATCATGAGACAAACAACTCTTCACATTGACTGTTTTCTCAATGCTTCCATCCCAAGCTTCTTTTTCAATGAACTGAACATCTCTCCTTATAACAAAATTCTTGGTGGATGGGTTATACAACCTCTATGCCTTGGATTCTTCACTGTATCCAATAAATATGCACTTATCCCCCTTACTATCCAATTTCTTCCTCAACTGATCTGGAATGTGTGCATAAGCCATACAACCAAAAAATATCATGTGGGTGACACCTTGTTTTATGCCACTCCATGCTTCTTCTAGAACTCTGTTCATTACTACTTTGGTTGGGAATCTATTAAAGATGTATGCTTCACAATGTATAGCTTCAGCCCAATATTCATTTGGAAAATGTTTTTCCTTCAGCATACTTCTTACCATGTCCATTATGGTTCGATTTTTCCTTTCAGCAACTCCATTTTGTTGCAGTGTATACCTTGCTGTAAATTGCTTGTGTATGCCATTTTCTCTGCAAAAATGCAGAAATAATTTTGAGATATACTCACCTCCTCTATCAGTTCTTAAAACTTTGATATGCTGCCCACTTTGGTTCTCTACAGGAGCCTTAAAGTGGCAGAATTTTTCAAACACTTCACTTTTATATTTCAAGAAATAAACCCAAGTTTTTCTTGTGAAATTATCAATAAAAGTTAGCATATAGTGGTTGCTTGCTAGTGATGGTGTTTGCATTGGTCCACATAAATTTGAATGGAAAATTTCTAAGGGTGCCTTTGCCCTTATGCTCTTCCCTGATGGAAAGTATTCTCTGTGTTGTTTTCCTAAGATGCAGCCTTCACAAAGGTTGTCTGGTTTCTCAATCAATGGTAATCCATTAACCATTACTTTCCTACGCAACAAATTTAGTCCTCCAAAGTTGAGATGTCCAAATCTCAAATGCCATAACCAATTTTCATGTTTTTCTTCCTTTTGGAATGTCTCTTGCGTCACTGCTACCATTTCATCTCCTTTCTTCAAATCTTCTCTCATCTTGAGATGGACCATTTTGTTCCTTGTCATATTCAATTGTGCAATACATTGTTTGCTTGGTGGTTTATCCATGATGGTGCATACATCATCTTCAAAGAAAACATTGTAGCCCTTTTGGATGAGCTTTCCAATGCTTAACAAATTACATTTCATACCTGGTACATAGTATACATCAGATATGCTCTTATTTTCTCCTTTCTTTGTCAAGACACCTACTCTACCTTTTCCCATGACAGAGACCTTACTGTCTGTCCCCAATGTTACTTGAGACTTTACATTTTCATCTAACATGGGAAACATGGCAATGTTTCTAGTCATATGGTTGCTACATCCTGAATCTAGAAACCATATATCCGAATTATTTTCTTCAGCCATATTACATGCTAAAAACAATTTATCTTGGCTGATATTTTCTTTAGTAAAGTTAGCACTAGGTCTATTACCCATGTCACTCTGTTTCTTCCTACATTCATTGGCATAATGCCCATACTTCTTACAGTAATGATGTTGGAATTGGGATTTGTCATACCTTTGTTCATGTGCTTGATTTTTTCCACCTTGTTGGCTGCTGCCTTGGCCTTGGTTCTAATTTTGATTGCTGCCCCTTCCATTTGCAGGGTTGTTTCTTCCTCCTCTATTTTGGCTTCTGCCTCTTCATTTTCCTCCGTAGTTTCCTCTTCCTTGACCTCTTCCTCTTCCAAAGGACATTTGGGTCTTGAAGGCATGCTCCAAAGATGAGTGTGCATTTCTACTCAATCTTTGTTCATGTGTCATTTGTGATGCATGAAGCTCATCAACTAAAAAATTTGAGAGATCCTTTGTCTCTTCAATAGTTGTGACTATCATATCAAACCTTAAGGGTAAGCTCCACAATACTTTTTCCACTATCCTTCTTTCTTAAAGTGTCTCTCCATGAGACAATATCTAGGTAACCATCCCAATCACATGTGTGAAGAATGAGTCTATGTTATCAGACTCTTTCACACAGAGAGTTTCAAAATCTCTCCTCGGCAATTGTACGTTTGTTGTCTTCACCTTCTCCATTCCTTGATAGGCAATCTGGAGGGTATCCCTTGCATCCTTGGACCTCTTAGCTACTGATATCCTTGGAAACACACTTTCATGCATTGCTTGATAGAGGTAGAAGAGGGATTTTGAGTCCTTCTTCCTGTTGCTCATAAAAGAATCTTTCTCTGCCTATGACAAGGCATTAAAGGCTTGTTCATCTGTTGGTTCTTCTAGATCATCTTCAACAAGCTCCCATAAATCTTGAGAGGCAAACAAGGCTCTTATGGTGATTTCCCAATAGTCATTGTTCTTCCCACTGAACTGTGGGAGTTGAGTATTTCCAATACTCATGCTTGTGCTAGCTCCTGCCATGGCTTAGCACACTGAACTATGCTCTAAAACTTGACTGTGTTTTTTTTTTTTTTAAACTTTCTTTCTTCTTAAAAACAAACTCTATCTCTGAGGACTGCACTTCTTTAAACAAAACAAAACTCTGTTTTTGAGAAATACCTTGGACTTTTGCTAAGCCTTCACTCTGTTGGAGAACTGTTGCAACAAACTCCTTCCTTCAGCTTCTTTGACTATCTTTCAAAGAGCCTAGACTAGCTCCGATACCATGTTAGAATTTCTAAATATTCTAGAACACGTAGAGGAATAAAATAATTCCTCCTTTCAACACAGAGATTAAAAAAAAACTTGTTGGACAGAGATGGCACACAAACAACTTCTATATCATTAAAATTAAAAATCTATTACAACAGGATGGTGTTCTTCCTTTATTAGAGGGATTTACAAAAATGCATATGACTGCTTCAATACACAGTGCTTTCAATATTTTATGTGTTTTTTTTTTTTTCTTCAGGCTTACAAAGTCTCTCTTCTTTTTAACACTCTGTCCACACTATATATTTTTTTTAATAAGCCTACGGGCTTGTCCTTTTATATGGCACAACGTTGACCCAATTATTAAATAAGAGCTACTGGAACGTATATATATTATAAATTGAATAGGTTATAATATATATATTTATAATCATATATATGATTATACCCATAGTCAAAGACTTTGTCGCGCGATAACATAATAATAAAACGAACATTACAATAAAGCTTGGAACCTTAATACTTCTGCTCGTAACATAAAATTTTAACCAAAGTTATATGAACCTTTAGACATAGACCTCAAGAGATATTAAACCATTTTGCAATGGATTGCGCAGTCCAAATGAGCCCCACGTTAGCAAACACTTTCTCTGCGCAATCGGCCTGTGATTGGCTGATTGCTGGGGCCCACAGACTTAAAAAAAAAACTGAACTGAAATTTTTAAAATTATCATATTCCAAAAGAGGTTTGTAACGTCATTGAAGTTTCAACGCGATACGTCGTTATTGGTCCATGTCATTCCAGTTGAGCTGGTGGTAGGAACACCTTTCATCAATGTGAAGCTGCTCCAATTCTATGCGATAGCATTCCATTGGCCGGTTGTGGAGCCCGCCTCCATTGAGCTAGCAGATGGGACCCACTATGATGTGGCCCAATTTGAAACTAAAAACTTGGTGCGTAAATACAATCCTTCAGTTGGTGGTTGGTCGGCTATAAAAGCCCGATTTGATTGTGTTTCAAAAAACTTGTTCTTTGCGTGGTTTGAACCACAAAGACTCCAATATCTCTGCAAAGGCGGCTGCGGCCCATAAAAAAAAAAACATCCTTATAGTTCATTGATCCTTCTGTTAAATGCACAATGTTGTGCACTCAACTGTTATCCTGAAAACAAACAAAAATTAGCAGCTCTGCCGTACTTTTCTTTTTATTGTGTAGAACGGGAGTTGAATTTAGAAATTCAACATGCACAAGGATTTGTTGCGGGAGCCTTATAGAACATAGGACGTTTGTACATAAAGGAGCTTATTGATTGAGGCCTTATTTAAGCTTCACAAGTTGGTGGAGATGGGCTAGCAGAACGTGTCAAATTTCCCTCTTTATTGCATGATTTAGTAGAACAATTGAAAACTGCATCACCAGCCATCGACTGTCCAGAACTCCGCACATTATTGTTATCTCACAATTCATATAATGTCACATCAAGAAGTGCGATTTTTATTTTTAACTATATGGTTCATCTCACTGTGTAAGATTTAAGTGACACTGCAATCTGTTCCTTGCCCGAATCTATTGGGAAGCTAAAACATTTAAATTTTTTGAATTTTTCTACAACAAAAATCTTGGAACTGCCAGAGGACTTGAATTGTCTTCGGTGTCTCCAATTTCTGGATGTGAGAAGTTGCCCCAATCTATCAAAGTTGCATTCAAGGATAGGGAAGCACAAGTTTATGTTGTATTTGAATGTGAAATACTGTCCAAAGCTAGATAGGTTGCCTGTGGGGATATTTGAGCTCCACCATCTGCACACATTGACAGTCACTCTATTCGATGCCTTTGATGCCCATGCCAACGCTACTCTATTTGATGCTCCTGCCAATTCCAATGCCGAAGAAAAATACTTGCAATTGAGGAATATCAAAGGATTCAGCCTTCTATGCCACTTATCACTAGAGATTAATAATTTCACTGCTCCATCATCGGAACAAGGTATATTTATGAAAAAACTATGCACCCTCTCCACATTAAACAATGGAGACTACCCGTTCCATATTTCCAAGGTCGCGGAAGTCATGGAATGCCTGAGACAGTTAGTATAAGTAGCTGTGTGGTTCCCAAATGGAAATTTGGGCTTCAAAACCTCATAGATCTATGCTTAGAATTGGACGATAGAGATGATTATAAAGGATTAGAAAAGACTCCTAGTCTGAAAAAGCTACACTTGTCGCTTAATGACAAGTGCATTGAGTTTCCAAACGAGTTCGGAGAATGCGGGGCATTTCCAAAGCTGGAGGAGCTCATCATAGATCATTTTAGCCATTTGGAGAAGTTTCCATCCATGATTTCTACTGCAATGCCAATGCTAAAGTATTTCTGAATCAGATGGTGCGACAATTTTAGAAATATGGTCCAAGGAATTGAGGACCTAATTAGTCTTCAAGAAGTATAATTTCTTGTTAAGAGGAACATCCAAAGAGCAAACGATCTTTGGACAAGCCAATGGCTACAAATTTTGAAAGACCGTCAAATTAAAATCATCGTGGAGCCAGAAGATCGAACTGTAATTGATGCTATATATTGTTACTAGTGAGATTGCAAATGATGAAATTGATACCACATGATTGCCCTCTTCTTTGCGTGTTTATATAAAACACTGTGTATTTGGCTTGCATAGACCAGATTTTAATATTTTTTGCTTACATAGACGATATTTCTATATTTTTGTACTATCCTTGTTATTTTCCTGTAAGGGGATTGTATCTCTCTGTTCTATTTATGATGAAAGGGGTGATGGTAGGATATTGATTTGGGTAGTTGTTGTAGATGTTTCTGGTGATTTTTCTATAAGAGGACGGTAGGTCTGTGTTCTATTTGTGATAGGAGGGGTGATATTGATCCTCGTAGTTATGTAGTTGTTAGATGTTATTGGTACACTACATTGGTAGTACCACATAGTAGTTTTTACTATGTGAAAAAAAACACTATATTTGGAGTGGATAAATACAAGTATAAACTGTCTAATGCGATGGTTGTGCTTATATATATTTGTTATCCCAATAGACGTCTTTGTCTTGGAATTGGCTATTTTAATAATTTTGCCTTCTTTTTTTTTTGATATGATTGTCTAAATTGAAAGATGCCATTATATTTTGGTAGTGGCCACTATACAAATGAATGAAAATCAAACTCATAACTTCTTTGCATATCTAAATGATATGTTTAAACATTGTTTAAAATATTTTTTTACCAAATCATGATTAAAATTTTACCGTGCCTAAATATCAAATTAAAAATAAAAATACATTGAAACTTGGTTGGAGGTTTTATTTATATAAAACATTGAAATTAAAAATATATTGAAACGTGGTTGTTTGCCCCTAAATTTAAGGTATGACTTATATGAAACTTTTTATATTAAAACGTGAAATTAAAAATACATTGAAAATTTAAATATTGGCTTTTCAATTATTGCGGCCATAATTGTGTAGCTCTTCATTTACATTTTAATGTGACTATAATAGAATGGTTTTTTAATCTTTTGATATGTAGTTTGGTTTTTTTAAATATTAGGTTTTAATATAATAAGATAAATTTTATCATTAAATTTGTATTTATTTTTGTTAATTAGTTTAGTGTATTATTATTATTATTATTTAATTTTGTAGTAAAAGTAATTTTTTCTTTATAATAACATAAGTTTTATTAAGACTTTTATAATATTAATAATAAGTTTATTCATTTTATAATAATATTAGTTGTTCATAGTTTTTAAACCAGAAATTAATTTTATAATTTCTTTACTTATAATAAAATAATAATACTAATATTAATAACATTAATAATTAATATTGATGTTAATATTAATAATAGAATTATTTTTATTAATGTTGATTAATTATTTATTAATATTAATTAATTAAAAATAATAATATTAATTGATTAAGGGACTAATGATAACTTGAGCAGAGCTCTGCACCAGGCCGACCTCCATGACCTGGTGTTTGTGGGTTCTGGCATTGGCTACCCTCGACAATACTTCTCCCCCAGCTTGATCTACTGCAACTTCTCTCTTGGAAAGATACAGGCTTACCAATGACTAACTCTAGTGGGGGGACGACTGCTCCCCGCTCACAAGCGAGTCTACAACAGGGACGGAAACAGGGGCTGATATCGCCAATCATCACAACTCTAGCCCATATCAAGAAAACACAGGGGCGACACCATAGTACAGACGAATAATATACAAGCAGCAACAGCCATGAACATGAAATCAACAACCTGCATACCAAAGGACTGCAAGAAGAAAATGATTGAACTCCCAGCGCATCATATCAATGGTCGAATACAATTCTTGAAAGATCATGCATTGATAGGAAATTGCATGGGCTTCTTGCCCATGGAAAAAGTGTTGAGAGGATGGATAACCTCGAAATGGAAACCCAAAGGCCACATAGAACCGCAGCTATGTGAAAAAGGCTTCTTCAATATTCTCTTCACTTGCTTTGAAGAAAAAGATGGATAATGGATGGAGGGCCCTATTTCTTCAACATGATTGGCCTATACGTCAGACCCTAGATTGAGCACTTCAACCCCGATAAACAAGATCTAACTTGTGCACCAGTCTAGATCTGGCTCTACTCTCTTTCCCAAGACTATTGGGACGATCTCACCCTTAGAGACATTAGCAACGCCTTAGGAGAGTTCATCAAGATTGCATAAGAAATCAAAATCAATCGCTACTCAGACTATCCTCTCATTTGCGTCTACATAAACCTAGCAGAACTGCTACCAGGTAAGGTAAGTCTGATGCATGAAGATTTTGAATGGAAACAAACTGTAGATTATGAACATATAACTTTTAGGTGTGGGAAATGTCATCAACATGGGCATCTCTTTAGAGACTTTCCCCTAAATAGGAAAGCTACAGTTGAAAAGCAATCCAGCGACCAGGAGGCAAAAGCTTTCACGAAGGTAGCAAGTAAAAAAATTCATAACAGGAGATCTACCCCTCAAAAAAATAAAAAAGGACCCACTACAAGCAGCAGCTTCATAGCCCTAAATCAGTTAAAAGAAAATTAAATTGATCCAGTCAATGAAGCCGGGAGTACCTTGACTGCGCAAGTCCAGACCTCTCAGGCTCAACAGTATGCCTCCACTAGAGACCTTCTTGAAACCCCGCAATAGAAATGATGCAGGGGACAACAATTTGATAGAAGGCAAAGAAACGATCATGGAAGTGATCACCGAAGGGATGGAGGGAGAACTAGAAAGCATAGATCTGGAAGGCCTAGATCTCACAGGGCTAGAGGAAGCCTACACCAATAAAGACTACACATCAATCCTAGAGCAAAAAATTCAAAAAATGGAGGAAATCCTAGCCAGAGCACAACAACTCCCCTCCTTGGGTATTCAAGGAGGTTTTGCTTATCAACACAAATTACTTCATGAAATAGTCCTAGAAAAGAGGTAGTAAAACATCCCTGTAGAGAACCATAGAAATTGGGAAAGAAATGGTGGAGTCTGGGAGCTTCCCCAAACTGACTAGATTCTACGCCCTAACCTCCAAATGTATCACATGAAGCTAATCTCATGGAACATCAGAGTGCTCAACAACCCCACAAAGCACATGATTATAAATAAAATGATTTCTGAGGAACATCCAACAATATTCTACATGCAAGAAACCAAATCTTCCAGCTCTACTTTGGAAACCATCTTCAAAAAGATATGGAAACATAGTAATACAATAGCGGTTGATGAAAACGGGGCTTCTAGAGGACTAGCTATCATCTGGAACCCTCAAATCATCTTTGTAGAGAACTTTCATACCAACAGACACTTCATTCAAGCCAACTTTAATCTGACTTGTGCAGACATCCATGGACTGCTCACTAATGTTTACTCTCCGCAAAATACGCAACACAAGTTGACACTCCTAAATAATCTAGAGGAAAGTAAAAAATATTGATCCTACCCTCTCTCGCTACTAGGTGGTGATTTCAACATGATAACCAATTTCTAGGAAAAGAAAGACGAAAGGTTGCATCTAGAATCAGACATCAATGGTTTCAAAAAATTCATCCAAATAAATAACCTCATTGATCTCCATACCTCCAATGGGATCTTCACATGGAAAAAAAAAATGGGGGTGGCCATTAGATAGCCTCACAAATGGATAGATTCCTCATCACCAATGATCTCATCCACCTCGGAGGTAACTTGGATAGCACCATTCTCCTCGCGGCTGGATCTGATAATTGGCCAATACAACTCTAATGGCTCCAACTAGGTAAGCATGCTCCTAAACCTTTCCGCTTTTAATATTGTTGGTTCAGGCACCCGAGATTCAAGGAATTGGTCTCCAACGAGTGGTCCTCCTTAGCTTCTCCTCAAGGCACCAAAATTCTCCAGTTCCAGAAAAAAACAAAACTTATCAAAGGTAAACTGACAGTCTGGAAAAAAACAACCTTTGGCAACATATTCACAGAAAAAAAAGACCTAGAGGAGAAAATGAAGCAACTGTAATAGAATATCATCCAAGTGGGACGAATAGTTGAGACAACTCACCAAGAGAAACTCCTAACAACACAACTAGAAGAATAAAGGAACCAAGAAGAAGCTCTATGGAAAAAAAAAATCAAGAATCAACTAGCTCAAAGAGGGAGAAAGAAACACCAAATTCTTCCATCGCTCCACTATTCAACATCGGAAGCACAAAATAATCACAATCCTCAAGAACCAAACGAGGGAAAGGCTGGAAACTCAAGAGGCCATAAAAAAGGAACTGCGCAATAATTTCAGGGACATCCTTTACGAACCCTATCACCAAAGGCAGGAAGCCATTGGGGAAATCACCCAAAAAATCCCCAAGATAATAACAGAAGATCATAATAGGATGATACTCGCTGCTTCGACTTTAGCTGAGGTGGAATAGGCAGTATTCCAAATGAAAGCAGGGAAAGCTCCAGGTCCTAATGGATTAACCACCAACTTCTTCCACTTCTTCTGGGACATCATCCAAAACGAATTCTAGAAAGTTGTGGAGGAATCACGGTCCACTAACTGGCTTCTACCTATGCTAAATGCTACCTTCATCACTCTAGTTCCAAAAGAAGACAATGTTGCCTCTCGAAGTAAGTACATACCTATATCTCTTTGAAATGTCATTTATAAAATCATCTCCAAAGTCATAGCCAATCAGCTGAAGAAACTCCTTCCCCTTATCATCTCCCCAGAGCAAACTGGATATGTGGAAGGGAGACAGATCCTTGATGGCATCATCATAACCCATGAAATAATTCACTCCCTCAAAACCACCAAAAAACCTGGAATACATCTCAAAATTGACCTATCCAAAGATTCTGACAAACTCAGCTAGGACTACATCAAAAACGTCCTCTTAGCCTTTGGCTTCAGTCACACCTGGGTTAGATGGATCATGAGTCTCATCTTTTCTCCATTTCATTCCATCCTGGTCAATGGCATCGTCTCTACCACCTTCAACCCCTCAAGAGGCATTAGACAAGGGGACCCTCTATCCCCTTTCACCTTCATCATTATGGCAGAAGGCCTGGGTCGCCTCATCAAGAACTCTATCCAGACTGGCGCCTTGCTTGGTTTATCTCTCCACAACCTGCATCCCTCCTCTCACCAGTAATTTGTGGATGATAACTTGATCATGGGCTACCCCTCATTCCAGGAAGCCTGTACCATCAAATCAGTGCTTGACTCCTTTTCTGAAGCCTCTGGCACAGAGGTTAACCCTGAAAAATCGCATATATTCTTCTTCGATACCCCCCCTCAAACCCAACATACTATTGCCTACATCCTTGGCTTATCTATTTCTTGTCTTCCCTCGAAGTACCTGGGAGCTCCGTTAACTGACTCTGCCATCAATCATTCCTCCCGGAGAGCTCTTCTAGACAAAATGGAAACTTGCCTCTCCAACTGGACTCACTGCAGCCTCAACATTGCCAGCCGTCTTGTCCTCATTAAGCTTGTTATGCAATCTCTCCCCATCTATCTCTTCTTAGTCCTAGCTTCCCCCAAATGGGTCCTAAAATCCATACGCAATCTGAGCAGTCATTTCTATGGGGAGGCACCAAAGGAAAGAACAAATGGGCCCGAGTCAGTTGAAAGGAGGTTTTCACCCCTAAAATTCGGGGACGTTAAGACTTCGAGATCCGGAGCACGAAAATACCATAATGGGAGCCAATATATGGTGGAAATGGGTCTCCAACCTCAACACTCCATGGGCCAACCTATGGGCTACCAATTATGCACAATACTGGCCAAAGGAGGATCTCGTTCAATACAACTTAGAGCTGGATGTCTCCCAAATCTGGAAAGAAGCAAGCAATCAAAAAAGTATAATCCAGAATCACAGCTTTTTGGGAACTGTGAAATGGTAATCAATCTAGAATCAGGGAGGATTCTTGGCAATAGATGCCTAGCCTCTCCTCCATCCTCATCATACCACTATGGAGTGCTGTGCTCTAGGGCAAGAAAAAAATGAAGGTTCAATATTTCTAGACGGACGACATCTCTCAAGGCTACACGCAATGGATTCACACAAGCAGATGGTAAGAAAACTAGAAAAATGAAAGCCACATATAAATATGGGAGGAGCTTAGTATAAAAATAAAAATCAAGGTCCAAACAAGACCTGACATCCTATGCAGGGGGCATATGCCCAGTGGAACCTACCCAACCAAGGAAGCCTACAACATCCTTCATCAGCCGGAACCTCGACCAGCCAACATCATATGGAGAAAGATATGGAAAGCCAACCTATGGCCCAAAATAGCTACTTTCTTGTGGTTGCTCAGTAAACGACGCATCATCACTTGGGAGAATATTTTGAAGAAAGGGTTCGTAGGGCCCTCTAGATGTCTGTTATGTCAAGTCAACTCGGAAACCATCGACCACCTGTTGGACCAATTTCCTACTGCCAACTTCCTATCAAACAGAATTACTGTCTTATGTCGACATTACAACCGAGTTAGAGGTAACATCATTAACATCATCAACAACTGGTAGGAAAATCCTTCCACTAGTACCCTTCTGAATAGATTACGGTAGATCACTTTGGGTATCCTTATCTGGAACATCTAGAAGGAATGAAATAGCCACATATTCAAGGTAAAATTATCCACTCATGAACAGCTCTGGGATAGAATTCATAACAACCTAATAGAAACTCTTGCTTTAGATGCTTGGAGTCAAGAGGGCCTTCTCACCATGGTGGCAGAATGTTTTATTTGAAAAAACTGGCACATGAGTTGAAATACTCCCATGGATATCAATCCCAAAAGCATTGGCAGAACTCCTGCTCTAGAAACTTGGTCTCCTCCCCCCATAGGCTTCTTCAAATGTAACATTGATGGGGCATCCAAAGGCAACCCTAGTAATTCAGCCTTCAATGGAATCATCAAGAACTCACAGGGAGATCCTCTCAGAATATATTATGGGAATATAGGATGGGATAGCAAAAATTTGGCTGAGCTAGAAGGATTGATACAGGGGATTCAAATTGCCATCGATTTCAACTACATCCCTCTAGAAATGGAGGGAGACTCAAAAATCATTACGATTGCTACCACCAAAATCCTTCAAGGAATAGCCTCTTCAAAATTTTCCAACAGCTGGGGACTTTCCTAGAAGCTTAATATTGTAGAATTACTAATTCACAACCACATAGGTATCACTTTTTCCCATGTGCACAGAAAATCCAACTCTATTGCGGATCTTCTAGAAAATAAAGTAGTGGAATGCAACGGTGCTCTGCATCACTCCACTCTCATACAGGTGAAGAGGCTTCTTTAAGAAATAATTGTCTCACTCTCATTCAGAAGGATCAGAAACCCCTGGATGCGGGTGACAGATTAGACACGGGTGTTAATCAAATCTCAACCCTCTAGGATAATGGAAATCCCCATTGCAGAGCTTCACCTACATCGGATCCAATTACCGTTAACCTCTCGCATGCACCTCGTAGCACCGAAATAATGATGAAAGGACATGTCCTACATCACCCTGCCTTGAAGATCACTTCACAGCCACTACCTCTCTTGTCCATCATGATTAGTGAATCTAGCAGCCAAATATCTTCTCCCGAGCTTGTACAAGCTCTCAATTATCGCACGCATAATTGTTGGTGTCCAGATGTGAACAGTATTCGAACCCTTTTCCCACATAAATTATCAACCCAAGGGAGTTAGTTATTTCAATACTAACGTGCACAGTATATGCAAGAGCAATCACACAACCTACTATTGGATCACAAGCTTAAATCAATGAATAGACAAACTACTGTAACACTAACTAAAATGGATTGAAGAATTAAAAAGGTATTTATAACAATTGCAGAGTTATACTGAAACAACAGTTACAAAACCAAACTAAAATATGAAATCAACAAAAAGAAATATAATGCAACACCTAATCAGAAGAGTGGGCCCAACTCTCAGACCAGGGCTATGGCAAACTCACAATTTACAGGTAAAAAAATAGAGTGTTGTGCATTCAATTAATTGAAAAATTCTCTGTTACACAATCTGTGTCTTTCTTCCTTAACCCCAATTCATAAACCGAAGGCCCTCTTTATAAAACTATTCACGAAATCATATATTTCCTTCAACAACTAAATATTTACAATTATACAATTCGTTACAATAGAAACCTAGTTGCCAAAAGGAAATCATGAAAAAGACTGAAATATCATTGGGATGAAACAGAGTCTATTGTGCTGTAGTAGCAAGTAAAGATAGGGTTGGAAATTCGGAGCTGCTCCATAGCTCAACTGTAATCCTCTTGCTTTTACCAATATGTAAAAATATCTGGGTTAATGTTTGCAAAGGTAAAACCTCCATGACTATTACTTCATTAATCCAATATTCCATGTAAGATAATGGAAAGGGGTTTACCTCGTGAAGGTGGGCGAAAATGGGAGAAAAAAGTATACAAATCCAGTACCCAACATCTCCCCCCAACTGGTCTATTTGTATGTCCTCATGCAGCTCATCATCTCCTCAGATCTGGGTTGGATTGACTGTGATTGGAATGAAGCCGTGTGAGATCATATTCTTCGGCCATTTCTGTCTCGGAGAGTTTATATCCTTCCGTCAGAACAACATCCTTCCACCTGTCTAGGTCAACGTTGTATGTAGGAGTATATTGCTCGGCTCGCAACCAAATAAGGGGAAATTGAAACCTTAGCCCCATCCACCTAACCCCATAAGTCTGAATGCATGCTACAAAACTTGGCATCCTCTCTAGTGCCTGTGAAAAATTAGGTGCTCCAAATGGTTCTCTACCTCTCACGGCTGAAGATGACAACATCCACCTCGTCTGAAAAATATCCAACGCTTCCTTACGGAACATTGTAATCTGTTTGAGACAAAGGTCAACACACCATTTCTGGGTTATCAACATGTGTTCTCTATGCCCCTCAATCTGTATAAAAGTAAAATTCTTGTTATAAATAATTGTTGAGTGGTCATTCTCCTTCCTCATCATTAGCAGCCTCATGACTTGGTTTTCCTCAAATGTATCACAGGCCTTTGTCCATTGTAATGTTCCCAATTTAATGGAACATTAAATTTTGTTGAGGAGATGAATAAAATGGGTAGGGGAACCATTATTTGCATGGTTAGAGAATAAAAATCCTCTAAATATTAAAGGGGATTATATTGGAGCTGGATTTCACACCATGTGTGAAAGGAGGTTTTTGCATAAAGGTTTGGCCAAGGTTGACCAAGTCAAACTGCGTTGGAATGAGTTGGAAAGCACTATGTGGGACAACATGGGAGGGAATATTCTAGAGGAAGGAAACCCTAATTCGAAGTAGGGCCCATGGAGGGAAGGCTAACTTGTTTAAAAGAGGAGCAAGGCAACCATTAAGATTATCTTTGATCATTTTACATTCGAGTCTTAGAGGCTTGTTGCTGCCTCTTGCTGTTTAGCAGAGCTGCAGTGCCTCCGGGCACGAGGGAGTCCTGTTTATGAATTCCTCTCCTTCTTCAGTAGCTCATGAAGGATTTCACTCCATTCCCTATATTCTGACATTCAGGCCATTGCTTTAGCCATCTACATTAGCGTAGTTTCTGCAGCAGATATTGTGCAGTGTTGCTGGGTGTTTCTGGGGAGGTTTCTGCACACCGTCTGGAGCTAGTTTTTCAGTCAAGAGAGGTTCCATCCATTGGGATATCATCCAAGAAGGTTATTGATCATATCCCACCATATTTGGCATCATTCCAACCACATTTCATCATTGGGAGCGTAGTCCCTCTCTTAGACAACGTTTTTCTTGGTGCATATTTGTTGTGAGGGATTAGTAGATTTTGGAGGGGAAGTATTGGGTGAAAGGATCAGCCTTTCACTTCAAATTTTCATTGGAGGAGGGTTCTTCATCAGCAACAACTATTTCAGCCTTCTCCATCCATTTCCATCTCTTTAGTTGCAGCTACTGCAACTCTGACATTTTGTATTATAGTGTTTTTTCATAGATTCCAGCCAATCCTCTTAAAGGATTGATGTTATATATTTTCAGGGGTTGAGATCTTTCTCCCCCTTCTTATTTGAGCACATATTGTCATATATTTGTATATTCATTATTTATTTAGCAGTTCCTCTCTATAACTGCGCAATCATGGCCTGGGGCTTTATTTATGTAGTAGTGTATTTCACATTTTCATGTACATGGTTCTTGAGGCTTCCAGTGCTTTGCTTGAGTGATCATTTCCTCAAGGATTTGTATTCTTATGTGCTTCTATGTCTTAATATGATGGTCGTTGTATTCTTTGGCATTTCATGTGTACATGATTCACTCCTATTTTCTATTTGATGTATTTGCTTATTGCTATAGCTGCAATGTTGGGGTTATCTTAAGAGATTCCCAATCTTGTTGTGTTTCCCTCTTGGGGATATTGTCCCTTGAAAATCACTCTATAGACAGAGTCTGCTAGTGAGCTAGGTAGCCTCTGGAGCTCATTCTTTTTTGAAAGGTGAAAAATCCATTAAATCCCCCTGCTGTCTATCTTTGGAATAGATTTTTTTTGTTGATTGACAATGTTTCTGAAAAAGGAACATTACAGTGGTATCAGAGCATCAAAATGGCACAACCTGTGAGTTCGATTTTAGAGGATAATGAAGAAGAAGATGAGACCGATCTCATCTATTTTTGGAATAAATAAGAGCCTCCCTAAGGAGGAGGAGAATAAAATAGGAGAAGAGGAAGGTCCATGCACTTCCTACTCTCTTGAAGACCAACATGGAAGATGCTTGGATTTCCAGATCTTAAGCAAGTACCTGGGTGACTATAAACCCCATTCTGCAGCATTTAGGAGAGCTACAACGTTCTCACAATCTATTCAGCAGATGGAGGAGAGAAGGTCCTATGGAAAAGGAGAAATCAAAGGCAATAGGCTTCTATTTTCTACATTTGATGGGGTTACTTCAGCTAGATCTTGGGAGAAGAACCTGTAGGCCTTTTTATTACTGCATCCAGTGGCAGAGAAAGAAGCAGTGGAGATGGCAGCACTACACATGGAGGACTAAACCACTGTTTGGTGGTTCAAACCCTTGGTCCATTCAAGGGTGAGTTATTTTGGAGACTTTGATCAAGGGTTGATCCAAACCTTTGATGGAGGGAGGACAAGGAAGAGAAATCCATTCCACCATGGGAGGAGAATTGCACCAATGTTGCTACAACTTCGAAGGAGCAGCCTTCTTCATCTATGGATGAGGAAGCCATCGGAGGAAAAGCCATTGCAGCCACACAAGGAGGTCCCAAGATCCAACAAGGTATGAGTAATGTTCCACTTTTTATTTCAGAAAATAATCTTAAGGATGGTGGAATTTCATATGAAGAGATCCAAGGATCAAATCACATGGCCACTTTAGGGCCTCATGATTGCACTGTGATGTGCAAGGGGTTCAAGGAGGAGATGAACCCTCATCCTAATGAAATATTTATCAGCCTCATTCAGCCCTTGAGGTTGGGATTTGGACTATTGGAGGATGAAGTAAACCATGACACCTCCATGGAGAATCATGAAAAAATTTGTGAACCGGAGGAAGAGACAGTTGCTACATCATTGGAGGAACGAGCATCTTGGCTGCTAAGAAGAAAACTCAGTTTAAATTGAAGAACCAAGTGCGACCCTTTATGTGCAACAATAGAGAAGTAGGTGCAGAAGCAGAAAACTAGTTGTTAGAGTACAAGTTCAACAAAATTTTCCTTTATCACTATGATCCATATCGTATAATCAGTAAAATGGGAGTGAAGTGTAAGTTACCTCCCTATATTCATGATAATAATACTGAAATTGAGAAATTTTCTAACCAGTTTGAATGGTTAGAAAATACATTGGTAGAAGCTAATCTGGAGAGTGATATTAGTCACATTTTGCAACCTCCATCTCAGGAAGACAGTGGTATAAAAAGAAAAAGGGAAGAAGGCTCATACACTACTGAAACTACCATAGAAACAAAGTTAAACTAAGGAACATCAAGAAGCCTATGACAAATCCAACAGATAAAGACAAAGAAACAATTGAAGTTATAGATACAGATGTTCCAAATAAAGACACTGTGCCTCCCACGGAGATTGAAAATGAACAACAACCTACTACTTCCAACACACAGTTGATACAAAAACAACATAATGTGGAAGTATCACCATCAGAACAAGCAGAGGATAAAGATATGGATATTAAGGAAAAGTATAAAGTGATTAAAGCCAAAAATGAGGAAATTAAGAATGAAATTTATTCTCAATACTTGAAACAGACTCCAAGCATACAAAATAGGCTGCTTTCAGCCTTTAATTATAAGAATAATAAATTACTCATGTCAGTGCTTCAACCTACAGTGCAAACACCTGAAACAACAACTGCCTATAAAAAGGTTGATTTCGAAGTACCAGTCCAAGCATTCATCCCTTCGACCAGATTGAATTCCACAAGCAAAGTTTAGAAATGATATATTATATAATGAATACAAAATCAATGAGTGTTCAAAAGCTCCAAAATGATTTGACAAATGTGAAAGATCAACTTAAGGTTGAAAAATATTCATCATATGCTAAAGATACCATAATCAAATCTTTGGAGGAGTTAGTAATTGAATTGGGTTATGACCCTGAGAATGTAAAAGATACAGAGGAGCTAACTAAAAAGAAGAATGATGATATTGTTGCACTCAGAAAGTAGTTAAAATTACCTCCTACAGAGCATCCATTAGCCAAGGAGATTCTATAGGAATCCAATCAAAAGGATGAGATGATGAGTCTCATATTACAGATGACAACTCAAATCAAAGAGATGGAAATTGAAATGGACAAATTAGTCCAAGAAAATGAAGCTAATAAAGCAAAAGAAATCCTATGGTGACCACAGCAGTGCCATCAACTCTAGCAGAAGAATTAGCTCCAAACTTTTCATTGGCTACAACAGTGCCTGTAACTTCATCTACCACTTTTGCCACTGAGACTTCTACTTCAGCAGTTCAACAATCAGATGATGCCAGAAAATTGATAAAGGAAATGGAGGACATGTCCATACAAATTAATGAAATCAATAGGTTAAAATAACAAATAAAAAATCTAGAAGATGCCGAAAAGATGGCATAGATCAATGCTAAAACTGAAGAGAAAAAAGCTAAAAGGTTGAGTGAATAGTTAAATAATTTGGAAACAGAGTTAAATTTGAAAGAACCCATGGCACATGTCAAAAATAAGTTATGGACAAATATCATTGAATCAGTCAATGATACTTGACCATAAATACAAGTGATTTATGAACAAAAGGACTTGCTAAAAGCAACCAGAGAAGAAATATATAAGACCAAAGAGGAATTGGGCACCAGACGTGAAGAAGCATTGGAAATTATTAAATTCCTCAACTCTAAAAATAAGAAGGAATTGGATGAAATAGGAATAACAGACAAAAAAAAAACCATTCGTGAGGTAAGAAAAGTAATTTCCAAGAAAAAATTGATCAATCGGTTGGAATAAAAGTGCCAAAATATGAATATAACCATCACAAGATTGATGGTGAAATTTGACACTTTGGGGCAAAAGGACCTTCCAAATCTTCTAGTAATCAATGATAAATTGATGAAATAAGAAGATTATAATAAAAATATAAGGGAATTTACCAAATAATAGGTGAACAAATCAGATTGGCAAAGGATTCCAATAGGTAAATTTTTTCACAAAGGCATTGAAAATTTGTTTTATTTACAACATGAAATAAAGCACCTTTTCGTTTTCAAACCAACATTTTTAAGACACACTGAAGTTGATGAAAACTTCAGAAAGTTAAAGAAGATCAAATTACCAGAAGCCGAGTTCTGGGAAAAACTAGCATACTTGGTGTAAAAATCAAATTTGTAGTAAGAAAAGATGAAAAATAGAGTTGCAGTAAATAAATTTCACAAGGGTAAAACAGTTTTCAGTAGTCAAAGTATATCAGGTTAAAGAGTATCAGATGAAAGATAAAGTTGAAAATTGATAGAATATTGAACTGCCAGAGTGAGGGACACCTCAGTTGTCCAGCTGCAACCCAAAACCAAACACTAGGCTATTTAATTTCAATAAATAGGATAGCTAGCACTTTTTTAGGCAAATGTCACTATCTTTTTGTAGAAAGATATTTTTATTTCCAAGAAAAATTCCTAAGATAGTTCTAGGATATTTTGTACTATCTTTTGTATAAATACTTCATCATTTGAAGTATTGAGTGAAGATTAATTGCTAAAGAATTCTGTAGTCATATTTTCTGAACCTGAAGGGTTTTTGTATCAAGTGCAAGTCAACAGACTGGATACAAGAAATAAAGCACCATATTTCAAGATTCATGTGTTGGGCCACTGAAGTGAAGTACCTTCTTATGTTATCTGTCAATTTTATTATGCTTTTTATCCATTCATGAATGTGTTCTAAATTTTAATGTGAAATCAAGAATTGTTATATCAGAATTTTTTAAAAGCACTTTGTTATTGACTGGCTTTCATTTAAATGTTTTCTGCTGATATCCAGAATAGGGAATCCTTAATTTCTCCCTAATTTGGATTTACCCCTTCCTTTTCACTCCTTATCCAGATTAAACAATCCTTAATTTCTCTTTATCCCGATTAGAACCATTTCACCATCAAATTTTGAAGATCTGAATTGACTCTGCTATTTTGTCTTGTGAAAATTTACGTTTAGACCTGGATCATGATCTATCTTCTTGACGCATTGATTTCATCTGCCCAATGGAAAATAGAGCTATAACTATCCATCTCAGTCAGTGATTTTCCCACCAAACCAAATCAAAACTTCAAAACTAATTTGCCCTATATAACTACCCTAAAATCATATATTAAAACAAAGTTAAATCTTATAGAGAGAGCCCTCTCTGAGCCTTAGGAAGGCTATATCCTAAAGCTTGAAAGTATGTTTGTGGTTACCTCTGATATTATTTAAACTATAATAAAAAATCTCACAAATTTGAGAATTATTAGAGTGATAATAGGAGGGATATCAGCAACTACTATGTCCATAACGATATTCTTTGGTGGGCACTAGACTAGAGTTACACACAGATCTTTGATCAGGCCAAGGCATTTGAATTGACTAGAATCAAAGGAGAGCAGGTCCTTGTAGTGTCTGGTCATGTCTAAGTTTAATTTTTCCATGACTTCTTTAGGAATTAAGTTATGAGATGCTCCTGAATCCAACATAGCATTATGTAATATTTTATTGTGAATGCTTAAGCTAATATAGAATGGAGGGACACCCCTTGTTGATGTTTTCCATCTACTTCAGGACCAAATAATAACTCAAGTTGATCATCATTGAGTTTGACAACATCTTCACCTTAACCTATGTTTAATGTTTTAGTAATTCATGCCCTGTATGATTCATTTTTCACTAGCTCTGTTAAAGGAACTGGTAATCTTAATTTGGCTCTCTCAATTTTGATATTGAATGGCATTTGAGTTTTGTCTAATTTAATTATTTCATTTTTACCAATTGTGGTTTGTGTGGTTTTGTCTTCTTTATTAACACTTGGTAATCTAGTTTGTGTGTCAACTATTTTGTTTTCAACTTCCTTGTCTAGAAAGGTTTGAGTAGCAGTTGATGTGTTTTCTACAATCTTCGGGGAAGATTTCTGAGTTTCTCTAGGGAGAGTTTGTATAATTTTGGTCATAGGAGCTTTTACTATTTTCTTAGTTTGGGTGTGGACTGATTTCTTAATAGGAACTTCTGTGTTATTTTTTCTTCTAAGGCAACACTATTTATGAAATTCATAGATAGTAGATTCATGGCCTTGTTTGTAATCAACAGACTCTCTAGACTCTAATTGTAATCGCTGTAACATGTACAACTCTTGTTCTTCCTGGGTAAGAAAAATGGCATCTTCATTATTTACTCCCATTAAGTTTATCTTGGTGTCGTGGTCTTCTTCTTGATATTATGAACCTTCAGCATAATTTTCCTAGTAAGGTGGTCTAATATGTTGATTGGGTACAACTTCTCTTGATTTACTAGTACAATGATTTTTCATAAATTTGGGGTTTCTAATATGGGGACCTTATTGATTTTCCCACTGAGTTTTTCTTTCCATTTTCTCTAGTCTATCCATTAGTATTTCTACATTTTTAGCTAAACTATCTACCTTAACATCTGAAGTGGAAGGTTCTTCCTTAATGGTCACTATCCTCTCATTCCTCATCCTGGCTCTTTCAGCTAGTAATTTAGCTTCTACACTAACTACATCACTCTGCATCTGTTATAAGGTTGTAGGGTTTCTTTCTCTTAACTGATAGGACATGTCAGTGTCAAAATCATCTGGAAATTTAATTAGATCCAAGCCTGGTGGAGGTTTAATGTTCACTGGAATTGCATTGTAAATGTTATTAAACCTAATAAATTAATCCTAAACAGATTCATTAGGAGCTCTTCTAATGTTCTCATATTCAGATAATATCTGGAGAGGGTTTTTCTTTCTTTTCCATCTACTTAAAAACAATTGGTGGAAAGAACTTAAATCAGCGATATGGCCAGTAGGTAATGATTTAAACCATTTTTTAACATCTTGTGCAGTGTTTGTGCAAATAATCTCATTTGTACATCTTCCTCATCAAATTCATGTAAGTCAAAATAACCTGTCATTTTATCTACATGTTGTTGAGCAGTAAACTGGCCAGTACCATCGAATTGAAATTTTTTACTCTGGTAATCTTGTGGCATGAGATGTAAAGGGGTTTGTAAGACCAAAGGGGAAAATCTGGCTGCCATGGCTAAGATTTTAGCTCGTCTGGGAGGTAAAGCAGTGGTGCTTGGAGATGGACTCGAAACTTTAGGTTGGATAGGAATTTGAGGTATGAATGGTTTTGGGGAATGAACTTGGTAGATATTACAGGTGAGGTGGAACTAAATGAATCTGCATTTACAGTTTCAGAAGATACTGCAGAGAGCTTAGAGGTAGCAGAATGTTAGGGCAGCTAGCTCAAATGACTGTTGCAAATAGGCTTCGTCTATGTCTTTTTATCAAAGTTGAGGTTAAAGAATCAAGTTTGTCAAAAGTATCTAAAACCAGTTCATCTAAATCAGGTTCTATAGTATCCTTCTTTGATTCAATAAATTGAATAAAATTGGGGTCTATTACAGTATCATGGACTGCGTTTTCAGATTTGGTGCGAAATAATGAATGCTCAAATGATAAGTCAAATTGAATAGCCTGCATGCTTGATAAATCCTTAGGAAGTGAATTGCTTTGATTAAATCACTATTGCTTCCTTGACTCTCTACTATTTTAGGTTTTCTTAAAATTATATCAGGATCATCAACAATTATAGTACGTTATGGATCAGGATGAGCCCTTGTATAATATGTTCTTTTATAAGCTAGAATTTTAACTTACTATGATAAATTCAAAAAACCTTTTACAACCTTAATTGGAAAGATGAATAAAATTGTTTTCTTTAAGATTTATTTTAACTAGGGATTGATTTTTCCCGAGTACGGTTGCCACTTTGTTATCACTCTGAAATTTCCGAAGGTTGTTTTTAGTGTTAAAATAGAAATATTAGAGGTAACTACAAACCTACTTTGGAGCTTAGGATCTAGCCTTCCTAAAATCAAAGAGGGCTCTCTCTATATGATTTAACTTTGTTTATTTAATGGATATTAGCCTACTTATGTATGCTTAGTTGGATTGGTTTTGATTGGTTGGTGTAGTTAATGAATCATATAAATAGGTGCTTTTCCACTTTCCATTGGGCTATGGAGTCAATATGCTTTGAAACAGAACAAAATAAAAATATGAAGAAATTGTTACAGGGCAAGATAGGTGAGCAATATCAGATCTCAAGGCTGAATGGTGAAGTGATATTTCAATCGGGATCAAGTAGAAGTTAATAATTCCTTAAACTGGATAATGAAGAAGGGTGAAGAATTAAATCGGGATCAGAGGGCAATTAAGAATTCTCTAAACCATATATCAGAAGAAAACATAGAAATGTATAACAGTTAAAACCGAAGTGGAATATTTAATAAAATTCTACAGTAATACTCTTGTTATAACATTCATATTTAGAACACACATATGTTTATGGAATACTTAGAAAGAAAACACGAACAATTGAAATTTTGTACTTCACTGAGATAGATCAACACATGAATCCTGTAAAGAAGTCTCTTTATAACTTGTTCTGTCTGTCGAATGGATATTGGTACAATAACTCTCAGGTAAGAGATCATTCAACTAATGAAATATTTATAAATACACACCCTTTACTCTTTAGAAGAGAGTATTTTTACAACATATTACAAAAATATCCTGTCAAATGACTAGGATTTATTCTAGGAAAATAAAATATCTTTATACAAAAATACAGTTACACCTTTGAAGTGTCTGATATCTAGCCCTAATTCTTTACTTGTTTTTACCTGTCCATTTTTTTACCCTTTACAGTAAATCACAACACTTCTCCCATGTTTCTTCATCTGGGATTTCTATTTTCATCATCCTACGGTAAATCTCATCTGCTTCTGAATATCTTGAAAATGTAGGCTTATCTACAAAAATGTAATTTACCTCATGCTGGAGGTAAAAGAAGTTCTCTAGAGTTTGAAGGAGCACCTTGCCTGTGGGAATGCCCTTCATTGAAAAAATGTGGGAAGTTTCTTTGGCCACTTCCCTTAACTTCTTGACATAATCCTGATGTCTCATGAGTTTTTCATTTATCACTAGAGGACTAGGTAGACCATTCTACCTCAATACCTCAAACTTGTTGAAAAAATTGTTCACTGCGAGTTCCAAGGTTTGACATTTCTCCTCAAGCTGTAGCATTAGATCTTTTTTGGAAATCACTTTCTTTACTTCTAGGATAATTTCTATTTTTTCAGCTATCAATAGGTCTTCCAATTCATACTTATTTTTAGAATTTAGGAATTTGATTAGTTCAGAGGCTTCCTTTGGTTTCTCTCAAAGATTGGCTTTGACCTTCTAAATTACCTCACTGGATTTCTTCACCAAGTTGTTCTGCTCAGATATAATCTGTATAGAAGGCCAAATATCCTTAAATGAGTTAATGATATTGGCCCATGATTTTTGTTTTGCTTGGGCTAAAGGCTCTGTTAATGACAACTCCTTCTCTAGCTTATGGATTTTGTCAGTGAGTCTATTGGCTTTCTGTATTTCAGCTTGATGTATTACTTCTGCCAATTTCTTTTCATCCTCTAAGCTCTTTACCTATTCCTTGAGCTTATTAATCTCTGTAGTCTAAATGGACATATCTTCCATTTCTTTTATTAATCTACTGGCCTCATCAGTGGGATGGGATGTTGGTATTGCTAGTGTTGGTGTTGGTGTAGATACTGGTGCTATTGTAGATACTCGTGTTGATGTAGATACTGGTGCTGATGTAGATATTGGTGCCGATGTAATGGGAATTTCTTCCAAATTAACCATGCTAGCTTGTTTTTCCAGTACAAGCTTATCCATCTCTGTCTCCATTTACTTTAGCTGAGTTGTCAGCTGGATGATTAATTTCATCATCTTATCCTTTTGATTGTCTGTATCCAAAACCTCCTTGGTTTGTGGATGCTTAGTAGTTTGTAATTTTAACTATTTCGTCAGTGAATCTATGTCTACATTTTCCTTATTTACAATTTCTTCTGCTGCCTTGATGTCAGTTGGATTATAGCCAATCTCAATTACCAACTTTTCCAGTGACTTAATCCTATTGTATTTTGCTAGTGGTGAGGCTCTCTCTAGCTTTAACCGTGACTGTATATTTGTTGGGGAGTTCTGCAACTTCTGGACACTTTGAGATTTATGTGTTACAGTTCAATATATCATCTTGCCTTCTTGCTTGCGAAATTCAATTTGGTCAATTGGATGCATGTCCTTCGATGGAAATTCAAAGCCTATTTTATTATAGTCTTCTGAAGTTTTGGGGGAATGTACCTTCGACTATAGGAATATCATCTGCATTTTCCTCGTCCTGAGGTCAAAACATGAAAGAAACCTACTATGATCACTGGGAGTTTTATTCTAGTATTGTGCATATGTAAGTGCTTCATTTTTAATTTTAGTCTCTTTATATTTCTCAATTCTATCGTTTTCCTTCTCAACTGGATTACTGGATGTTGAAATCTCTGCACTATTTTCTTTTGAATGATTTCTTCCCTGGAAGATGATGGCAGAAGCGTTCCTTCTGTATGTGGTGTAGGTGTATCATCCCTGATAACAATCATTTTCTCTATTTCAATTATCTCTTCCTGCTCTATTACTGGATTCAACTTCACTTTCTTTTTGTACATAATCTTGAATTTATTGTCAGATGTAGCTTCTACTGAGTAAGAGCCTTATTCTCTAGACCTTTTATAATTCCTATCCTATGGGTGTAGAGTAAGTAGGATGGAACTAGTATCAAGTTGCTCCTCCATCTCCTGTAGAGTGTTTTCCAACCACTATGACTGGTTGGAATATTTCTCAATCTCATGCTTAGATTCATGGATGAAAGGGGTGAGTTAAGACTTAATTATTAATTTTATTATGACACCCAAGGGGTCATATGACCATTTAAAACTGTTGTTGAACTTTAACTCCTGTAGGCATTTGTTTTCTTCCTTTCCAGCATCCCTATTGTTGAATATAAAGGGCTGTAGTTGGTTTTTTTTATCTTGAACTGGGTTTTCTTTTTGGCTGAAAGGAAGTTTACCTCGTCATAATTCAAGATATGTCTAATGTACTCTAAGGAAAATATTATCATTGGGAGGAATTTGGGAAGATTTTAAGGGAGTAGTTGGGTTCCATATACTCTGATCTCCATGTGATTCTGGTATAAATACCAGTCTCCTGTCTTTCTTTGGTCAAATAACTGTAGAAATTTTCTAGTTTCAACACTGATTCTGGGTTGAATTTTGTTTCTAAGCATATTAAACACTGGGCATACAAAAGAATCAATAAAGTATTTGTAACTAAATTCATTGGAATCCTTTCTAATCAAGGATGTCCAAAAGATTATAGACTGGGGATTACCCTCTGTGTCCAGTTTTTGTAGGTTGATTGTAATCCTTTATGACTGAAAATATATGAAAAAATGAAATAGTACTGAGGAGTATTTGAACACTCCTTATTTTGGCAGTTTGATCAGTTGATCATGCATGGCATCTGCCAGGAATTGGGCAAAGTTGAAATCTATAACTGGAGGCTAGCCTAGGCAAAAGGTAGAGACAAAACCAAAGATGGATCCATATACACACTCATTAGTAAAATGTCCTAGGATACAGGACAACATGGTTAGAATTTGTTTGGTTTTTCCTGGGAACATGGTAGAAAAGTATGGTGGGCTGGTTTTAGGAATTTTCACTGATCTAGGGAGGTAAGTCTCAAATATTTGAGACCTCTTAGGAAAATATAGATTTAGGTAAAGCTCAGTGAGGGTGTTAATGAAGAAAGGCACTCCCTCTGGTTGTGATGGAATCTATATCATTTGGTTAATGGATTGGGCAATGATAGTAATTAGAATTTCTTGGTCAAGGGTGACTATGGCTCTTTCTTTTGGCAAATAACTAAGTTGGAAAAGTCTAATGACTTCAGGGAACTAGTGGGTCTATGGAACTGTGTATTTTGGTAGGTTAGAGTTCCAAAAATTTATATCATCTGCCTAATCAGCAAACTTGTCATGGCTCCAGCAATGGAGCTCCAAGAGATTGTTGTCAGTGACTGTGTCGATTATCTTAAAGTCCTTGTCGACAAGTGGAGTATGGTCAAAATCTAGCAGGGGTCATTGCAGAGGGTTTATTATTTGGATGGTCTTATAAGCCATTGATTTGATTCAATTATTAATTAATGTGCTTAATTGATGGTAGTGGGTACTCAGAATTACCTGGATTACTAAAATTTTTGTTGTGGAAGGGGTTCAGGCAGCAGCGGGGATTCAATCTGGTTGGAAATGGCGACTTTAGTATTTTTTCACAAGTCCGTAGAGGTAGGGAAATGCGTGGGATATTGGGGCTATATAATTTTGAAATTATTGGTTTTCGCATGGTTGCGAGGTGTTTTATGGTTATGGAAGGAGGGGGTGCAAGAAGATTAGGAAATGTCGCATGGCAGGGGAGTGGGCGGATAAAACCACCTATTTTGCACCCCCCCCCTCGGCATTAAACGTAGAATGTCGGGGAGAGAAAAAAATATTGTGGGACGTCTAATCTGTCCGACGCTGATTGAACAATAGGCAGAGTTGCGTAATTTCAAAGGAGGTGGGGTCAGGTAATACATTATGCAGAGCGGTCAAATCAAAGCAGGATTCATTAATCATTTTGCACTTTAAACTTTTAAAAAGTGGGGTTTTTGTGTTTTGATGAAAACATCGAGTTTTTTAAAGGGGTAAGGGGGTTTTCAAAGGGAAAAAGGAATTTTAGCAGGGGGAAGTGGAAATTGGTTTCCAAGAGGGGAAAAAGGTTAGGATAAGGGGTAATGAAGAGGGAGAAGGGGACACAGGGTTAATTAATGAGTTTCTCTTCATTGATTCAAGTAAGAACATTTCATAAGTCTTCATCTTGTGTAGTTCTTAATATTTATCTCTACTTATTTTCTAGAGACTTAGCAGTTCTCTTTAAGGGATAAGCATAATGATGCTTATAGAACTTTTGAAAAGTATTCTAGCTACCCTTTTATTCATGCTAACATTTTTTCTTTCCTTTATTGGGTGCATTTGAGCTTGCTGGCCCTTTTATTTTCTTTTCTTAAGAAAAATAACTTATTTCTAACCTTATATCTTCCAGTGGCTCAAATTAAACTTATGAGCTCATTTTTATTCTCTACCTAACTACCAGTCTACCAAGATTAAATGGTTTTGTCAAATCTTTATTCACTAACTATCATAACATAAAATTTAAAGGCATGAATAATCAACATTAGATTGCATGATCATCATGAATTATGGCATTTTTAACAAGTTGCAAATAATTTATTTGTTTTTCATATGAAATTGAGAGTATCTTAGATAGAAGTGGCATTTAAATGGGCATCACTTTTGAATTTATTTTGGTGGGGTTCATAATATTGTTTCTTATTTTATCTTTTCTTTTGCTCTCTTTTCTTTATTTCGGTCTTTTGATTATTTTTTTAGGACATACCCTCTTTTAATTTTTTAATATGGAAAACATTTGCAGAAATGAAAAGGTATGTACAATATTACAAGACTTAACATAGGAAATTCAAAATTATGATCCCTATTATTATAGGACCCTAACAACCTATACACAACTCAGAGAAGTAATGGAAGGATAGAAACTACACTGGGAAATGTGAAACCCTTTTCCATTGATTTCAAAGGTGGAGGAAAGGCAAGAAGAAGAAGAAAGGCTCTTCTGAAAAGCAAGTAGAGGAAGAAAGACACCTCTCAGAATGAAAGGGGAAGGAATTTTTGGAGGAAGTATTGGAGTGTTAGAGGAAGTGTTGCCATCAATTCCAAAGGGGAAGTTTGTTGGATATATTGTCATTGATGGCAAAGGAGCACAAAGGTGTAGCACCTAAACTATCATTAAGACAAAGGAGCAGAGAAGCAGAAACAATAAGGAAAAGAAGAAGTGATGCCCAGGCTACCTTCTCAACCCACATTTTGCACTCTCTTGTTTATAACTGCCTTTCAATTCTAGCCCAGATAAATTTAGATCCGGGCAATTTCAACACATGCGGAAGTTTCTTATAATCAAGGTTATAAAACCCATAAAGCATATAATATGATCTTCTAACAAAACCCAACAAATGTTTTATTTCAATTTGGAAACTATATTGCAACCCAATCATACATATAAAAACTCAACATATTAACAGCTGGGCCCCATAACATATCATTCTTCTGATTCCAAAGTTCATTTGACCCAACATACAAGCTTAACTTTCGCTTATAACTATAATGTGTCCCCAGCACGCAATTTCCTTTTATACAAGGAACGACTTTGTAAGCGCTAACATATACGTTAACGTTTATTGTTTTCACCCTTTATTAATACATTTGGCATGTGGTTCCTTTTAAATAAAGCGCTCAAAGCTATCTCTCCCTTATAAAAGCGATTTAATAATATGTTACTCCTTGCAATAATATTTCAAACCCCCTTTTAATTATGAAAGAGCCCTTTAACTATTGCGCAAACTCTTTTTGGAGTATTTCACTGAGGGTATATGAACCGACGGTTATACCATTTTAAACAATTACCTAAGGTTTAACCTCAATGTATTGAACCCTTTAACCTTCTGACACAAACCACAAATCAACACCTTATTACTTTGGTCCCACCATAAATATTCAATTCTCGCTTATAAAATAACTACTTATCAATGCAAAGGCGCCGACCATACCTCGATTATCGACCTCACAACTTTAATTGTGACAACCCTTGGATCCATAGCTCAGCAGATCGGACGGATCTCATTGAAATCACATTTTTTCCAGGACCGAAGGTTAACACATGAAATTTACGTGATATGGGTGGTATTGGGTCAGTGATGTGGCATGATTTAACTGGATCGAGTTTTATTTTGTGAAACCGCTCTTGGCCCAATTTGTTGTGTGATACCAGTGGTATCCTCCTCCTAAACTGCTCTGCTCCAAAACTGGTATTTGAACAGTACAACTCGGAATTTCATAGCATTTCAGTTCATTCTTTCAACCTCTTCTTCCGCGCTTGGCACGGTTAATTGACTTCGTTGATTCGGTTCAATCAAACAACAAAACACTAGTATTCTATCTCAACGTATACTTCTTTTCTCTCATTCTACTTCCAGGTCCTGCATTTAGTTCTTCCTTACGGAATCTCTACAATTTGCATAAGACCTCACTGCACCATTACTGTCAAGCCACCTTTGCACCATTCTGGTGTTACCGTCTTCTGATAGGCTCATTTAAACTGAGCCCCTATCTTCAAAGTATTTCTTATTCACAACCATCTTTCAACTCTGGCTTAATGTCGGTCCCCATTGTGGCATACATCTATGTTACTCTGTATTAAGGTTCAAAACCAAATCTAAGTCATCGATCCTTTCAGTGATTGATGACTGCAATACTTAACAATTTCGACCTCAATAAATCCTTCTAGGAATGTATACAACCATTATTTCACACTTCGCTCTAAATTGATACTAACTCTGTAATTAACATCGATTACTCAATCAAAGCACAATCTCCTATTCAAGCCTGTCTTCTACAGAACATCAACTAGAGCTCTATCACAGAGTCTATTCACTCTGTTTCTTATACAATTTTTTTATTGAGACTCGAAGTCATTTACACAGAATTTAAATCAATAGCACTCATGTAAACTGAACAGATGCTTTCATTTAAATAATGAAATCACTTACAAATTTTTTTTGCTTAGCCAGATCTTCAATCGTTGGCCCTTCTACAACCTACTTTATCTCTTGAATAATCCTATCCTACTCTCCAGCCCTCTATATTTAATGCCTTTTTAGCTTAAGAAGATAGTGAATCGCTTCATATCCTCTAACAGCTCAACAAACTCTTAAGATTCCGAATTTCCTAAATTTAGACAAAAATCCCTAAATTAACTAAACTAACTCTTCACATTCCTAGCTTAATCAAATCCCTCTCATGTTCTCTAATGGTTATAGAACATTTACAATTCCTCACTATTTTATTCAAAGTACTAAAAATTACATGAGAATTTAAAAACATGAGACCCCCAAGCTGTCTTATAAAAATACAAAGTATTTCTTTGTGCCTAATGCCCCTGCATCAGAGTCCCAAGTTTCAAATTTTTCACGATCTCCTGATCATGTGTCTTTAACCTCTGCCTCCTGGATCCCATACTTTGTTCTGTCTTGCTCCACTAGTTGCACTGTTACAATATCATCTTGTCTTTCCTTTGCTAAAATCCTTCTACTTTCTTGGTGCTATCTGCTGCTTCTGAGACACATTATTCATCAGTTCTCTGATGTTTTCAATTTCTCGGTCCAGCCTTTCCTTTGACTGGAATTTACTTTGCCCACTGCTGCTGCTTCTACTTTCTATTGATGTAGCTGCCAACATTGTTACTCTTGCTGTCCCATATGTTACTAACATTGTTTTTACTCCTCCTGCAGATGTCACACCCCATGTTTCTTCCTCTGTGGCTTCCTCCCAAAATTCCTGTCCCTCTGCAACATTTTTATCTTGCTCATCATTTGCAAATTTACCTTTAAAAAGTAAATTATCCTTTAATTCTCTGACTGTAGTAACATACTCATTTATTTTTCTTTGTATACTAGTAAGAATACTTAGTTTCTGCAAACTCGTATCTACTCCTAGTTCTTCCATAGCTTTAGGAAAATTCACTTTAGTGTCTGTAATTTCACTCTCTCCCATTTAAATGTTTCCAGCAAACATTTCAGCCACCTCTTTTGTACTTGTTCCACATCCCCAATATGCTGCAATTTAAATTCAACATCTTCTTCTTCTTCTTCTTGGACAATATTCAGTAATTGTCTTTCATCCCCTTGATTGATTCTGGCAATAAAATCAAGTTCTTAAAGCTCTGCATTTTCATCTTCTGTCAGAATAGAATGTTGATTCCTCCTTACTGTAGTAGTTTTAAAAATTTGTCCTCCAGTTTGCTCTTGGTCCTTCAGACAAGCCAATTCTTCCTTGTCAACAACAATAGCAAGTTTCTGCATATGAGACATGATTGCCTCACCTTTTTTCTAGACAATCCTAAGAGATGGACTGTCTCCTGCACTATCTATAAGCACAATCAAATTGTTAGTTTCCAAATTACAAGACACAATGGTCTCAATTGATGATCCAGTCACCAATTCTCCTCTCTGCAGTTCCAAGTCTTCTTCACGACTCAGAAAATCTTTACTGTCTCTCTCCTTAGCTTCTAGAGTTATCTCTACTATTCCAATCACCATGTTAAAATGATGACCCTTCACTACGTTCTCATCCAACATAGTTTCTCTTTCATTCAATTCTCTGACAATTTTCATTTGTTGTTCTTCTTTGCCTGCATAATTAACACATGAACCTTCAGCACTAAATTTACAAGGTCTAAATACCTCTTCCTCCTTTGTCAGCACATCAGTATGCTGATTTATGTCCCCCATGAGACTGTCAGCTAGTCTCTCCTTCTTTCCATCATCTGCTTCATGGACACTATTCATGAAGACCTTCCTGCCCTACTTCCTCAGCAAATTATCCTGTCCATAGGTCCTCTATTTCTCCAATTCTCTTCTTTGAAAATATAACCTTCTATACAATTCAACAACTTCAATTGGAGTAGATTTTGGGAACCTTACACAATCTTTTATACCTTCACTTTTTCTTGACCAATCATCTGCTGGTCCTTCTTTATTTGCCTCAATATTCTGCTGAATATTCTTATTGGACTCCTTTGTCTTCATGTCTTCCTCCTGAGATCTTACTATCTCAGCATTGATCTGAACATATTTTAGATTCAATTTCTCCTCCTCAACAAACTTCAAAGCTTTTTCATCTCCCTGTGGTGTACCTGCAAACATACATAACTCTTTAGTTTTAAAACCACAAGACTTTTCAGTCTTGGTTGCTTCCTCAAGCACTTCCCTTTGAACAGATCTACATGTGGAATCTTCAAATTCCATCCTTTACTCAAGAACTCTGAGTTTTTCTTCCTATGTAGAACCTGTATTCTCCTCACAATTGTCAGGTTCAAAAGCACAAGGCTTTACATCAGCCAGCTGATCTGAACTTGTCCAATAACTCAGGAAATCATCAATGATTTTATCTTCAGCAAGACAAGCTTCTTGCTGCCTTAAGTCTTCATCAGGATTCATAAGATCCTTCATAGATTTGTGTTCTTCACCTGTACTCTATTCTGCTTCACAACGAGAAACTTCTTTTCTCAACTCAGCTGCTTTGAGTTCCTCTTTCAATAAGGAAATCTCCTTTTGCCTCATCCTCAACTGTAATGGTTGCCATTACACTCTCTTCTTCATGAGCCAACCAACTCTCTGGCTTTCCTCTATCATCATATTCAGTTTTTCAAATCGTTCTCTAATCTCAGCTACCTCTTTCCAATATTCTGCATCAGCTAATTTCTTCCTCATGCCATTTTTCCTGGCATCTTCTTTCTCTTTTCTGTTGTGGCCTCTCTCAGAACCTCTGCAACCTCTGCTGTGACTATCAGTAGCCATATTATCCTTCATGAGTTCCTTACTCATCAGTTGCACCAAGCCTCTACAACAGCAAGCTCTCTTGCTGCCACTTACATCACCAATCCTTTCATCTGGATCTAGGCTTTTGGCAAGTACTGGTCCCCTATCTGCTGGAACCTTCTGAGCACTCTCTTCTGCTCTCTCTAGGCTTCACTCTGCAACTTTTTAAGAACACATATGTTCTTCTTTCATCAAACCTCTGTTGGGAATTTTCCAGGTTCTGCCACACTTTCTTCTTCACTTTAGAATCCTCTGTTGGACTCATTCATCACTGCTCTCGAAGCTATGATCTGATTTTGATGAGATTTCTCCAATTGCTTGCAATATGAATTCTGCAAACAATTCTTCAAACCAGAGTTAAACACTGCTCATAAACTCACCTTCTCTTAAGAACACTACAATTGTCCTCCCTATTCAACCTTTAGCTGAATATTAGGTTCACTGCCATCATCACCAAAACTCTGTCTTCACTTTCTGCAACCACAATTCTGGAATCATAAATTTCAAGTCAGATTTAAAATTATTTCACCTGCAAGATCCCTGAATGATCTTGTTCTTCACTCATCTAGTTCTACAAATCCTGTTCATTGTAATTCTATGTATCTTTGCTGCATATCAGATCTTAGAATCTGATCTTCCTTCTTCTCTCATCACATGCATTCATTTAGATTTAATTACAAAAAAATGCTTTTCTTCAAACAGAGCTATTCCAGCTCTGATAGCACAATGATGCCCGGGCTACCTGCTCAACCCACATTTTACGCTCTCTTATGTATACTACCTTTCAATTTTAGCCCAAATAAATTTAGACCTGGGAAATTTCAACACATGTGGAAGCTTCTTATAATCACGGTTATAAAATCCATAAAGCATATAATATGCTCTTCTAACAAAACCCAGAAAATGTTTTATTTCAATTCAGAAACTATATTGCAACCCACTCATACATATAAAAACTCAACATATTAACAGTTGGGCCCCATAACATATCATTCTTCACATTCCAAAGTTCATTTGACCCAACATACAAGCTTAACCTTCGCTTATAACTATAATGTGTCCCTAGCATGCAATTTCATTTTATACAAGGATGGACTTTGTAAAACCCCAAGCGCTAACATATACATTAACATTTATTGTTTTCACCCTTCATTAATACATTTGGCATGTGGTTCCTTTTAAATAAATCACTCAAAGCTATCTCGCCCATATAAAAGCTTTTTAATAATATGTTACTCCTTGCAATAATATTTCAAACCCCTTTTTAATTATGAAAGAGCCCTTTAACTATTGCGTGAACTCTTTTTGGAGTATTTCACTGAGGTTATATGAATCGATGGTTATACCCTTTTAAACAATTACCTAAGGTTTAACCTCATTGTATTGAACCCTTTAACCTTCCGACACAAACCACAAATCAACACCTTATTACTTTGGGCCCACCATAAATATTCAATTCTCTCTTATAAAATAACTACTTATCAATGCAAAGGCGCCGACCATACCTCGATTATCGACCTCACAACTTTAATTGCGACAACCCTTGGATCCATAGCTCAGCATATCGGACGGATCTCATTGAAATCACGTTTTTTCCAGGACCGAAGCTTAACACATGAATTTACACGATATGGGTGGTATTGGGTCGGTGACATGGCATGATTTAACTAGATTGGGTTTTATTTTGTGGAACCACTCTTGGCCAAATTTGTTGCGCGATACTGGTGGTATCCTCCTCCTAAACTGCTCTCCTCCAAAACTGGTATTTGAACAGTACAACTCAGAATTTCACAGCATTTCAGTTCATTCTTTCAACCTCTTCTTCCGCGCTTAGCATGGTTAATTGACTTCATCGATTTGGTTCAATCAAAAACCAAAACACAAGTACTATATCTCAATGGATACTGCTTTTATCTCATTCTACTTCCAGGTCCTGCATTTAGTTCTTCCTTACGACATCTCTACAATTTTCACAAGCCCTCATTGCACCATTACTGTCAAGCCATCTCTGCACCATTCTGGTGTTACCGTCTTCTGACAAGAACGTTTAAAATGCACCCCTATCTTTGATGTATTGCTTGTTCACAACCATCTTTCAACTTTGGCTTAATGTCGGTCCCCATTGTGACATACATCTATGTTACTCTGTATTAAGGTTCAAAACCAACTCTAAGTCATCAATCCTTTCAGTGATCGATGATTGCAATACTTAACAATTTTAACCTCAATAAATCCTTCCAGGAATGTATACAACCATTATTTCACACTTCGCTCTAAATCGATACTAACTCTGTAATTAACATCGATTACTCAATCAAAGCACAATCTCCTATTCAAGCTTGTCTTCTACAGAACATCAACTAGAGCTCTATCACAGAGTCTATTCACTTTTTTTCTTATACAATTGTTTTAATGAGACTTGAAGTCATCTACATAGAATTAAAATCAACAGCACTCATGTAAACTGAACAGATGCTTTCATTTAAATAATGAAATCACTTACAAAAACTTTCTGCTTGGCCAGATCTTCAATCATTGGCCCTTCTACAACCTACTCTGTCTCTTGAATAATCCTATCCTACTCTCCAACCCTCTATATTTAATGCCCTTTTGGCTTAAGAAGATAGTGAATCGCTTCATCTCCTCTAACAGCTCAACAAACTCTTAAGATTCTGGATTTCCTAAATTTAGAAAAAAATCCCTAAATTAACTAAACTGACTCTTCACATTCCTAGCTTAATCAACTCCCTCTCATGTTCTCTAATGATTAGAGAACATTTACAATTACTCGCTATTTTATTCAAAATACTAATAATTACATTAGAATTTAAAAACATGAGACCCTCTATGTCTTATAAAAATACAAAGTATTTCTTTGTGCATGATGCCCCTGCATCAAGAAGATTAGGAAATAATACAGTAATAAAACATAAAAGAGAGGCAGAGGAGCAGCAACATTAGACCATCAACAAAAGCACCGAAGGAGAAAAGGCAGTAAAAAGGAAAAGGTAGCAAAGGCAGCAAAAAGGCAAAGTCAGCAAAGACAACTAAGAATCAAAGGTAGAAAAGGAATTTAAGGCAACAAAAGGAGCAAAATCAGAGTCATGAACGCAGGCCAGAGTCGTGAATGTGCTAGGAAGAGTCATGAACATGAAGCAAGCATGATAATCCCAAGTTGGAGTGAATAACAGAGATAAAGAACAAGCTCAGGAGAGATCAACGCTTTCAGAAACAAATGACAAAGAGAACTAATTCAACGCATAGAAGAAGGTAATTGGTGTTGCAACACACAGCGAGGACCATAGATCTTACACAATTCACTTTTTGATTGAATATCATATTAATCATATAGCAGAAATCAATCACATTTTCAAGCAGCAATGAGGACCGTAGATCTTGCACAGATCAATGGTGGAAGATCTTATAGCAACCATGAAGACATCACATATCTTGGGGTATAGTGATTACGATTAAGTCTTCACAAGTCAATTTATTTAACTTGCGATGCGAAGGGGATCGACAAGGAGACAAGCGTGGACCGTGGGATCCAACGAAGATCAGCGGCGGACGGCGAATCGCGAGTTTTCACATCGCAAATGTTAGCGGGTATTGCTAAGGCTTCGTAAGGTATGTTAATTTGTTTATGATGCGGTAAGGTTAGAAAGTTGTGATGCAGTGAAAGGGAGGATCCACGTGTTAGCATTGCACATAAGCGCACATCGCAAATGTTAGCAGATAGCCCTAAAGCTTTGCAAGGTATGGTAATTTTTTTGCGATGTGGTAAGGATAGAAAGTTGTGATACGATGAAAGGGAGGAGCCAGATGTCGGAACTGCGCATTAACGTACATCACAGATTTTATGTTTTATAATTAAGGATTGCACGGTAAGTTACGTTGGATGCGATGCGATGTGATTGCATATCGCACAAGATGGAAGTTACACTTATGGGTAAACGTTAAAAGTTGCGGTCAAGCGAAGTGCAATGTATTGTGATTGGTTAAGTATCGTGGGACCCGAAAACCCATGTTCCGCATAGATGGAAGGGATGCCTGTTATGTGTGTTCTATTATAGTGTTTTTTGTTTTATTGCTAAACTTATGTATGTTCATAAAGCTCGAAAAATTTAATCCGTTGCGTTAAAAGGGAGTTTATGTGGGTCATAACCCAGATGTCACAGGCTAAGACAATAATGTTGTATCACAGTTGGAAATATAATTGCAGAAACATAAGAGACAAAGGGATAACAAGAAGAAGAGGAAAAACACATATCAAACCTAAGAAGATGAAAGGGTTGATTGAAATATTTGACTGTAACTATAAATATATTAATTATTTTATATTATTTGTGATGCAAAGGAAAGTCTATAAGGCAAATAAAAATTCCAATTAATATTGAAACAAGTGTATATATTTTTGTAACATCCTGAATATACTAAGTGAGTAAATGAGTGGGTGGAAGGCAAGAGTCATGCCTGTTCACTTCATATTCCCATATAGAATGCAAAAAACCATGAAGTGATCTCTATAAATGATGTTATTGTAATATGCATAGAGAGGTTAGAGAGTGGAATAATGACAGAGCATATAGAGTTGCTATATAGATCTAGAGCTGATATGAGCAGATTTGATGGCTGGAAGGGTAGCATTAAAGGAGGAGAAAAACAGAGTTGATATCCAGGTACATCACCATATGATTTTATTGTAGTGTGAGGGAGTTGGTGCTTCCATATCAAGTTGTAGCTTTATAGATATCCAGTTGTAGCTGGTTGACGTAGGAGCCTCCTGTGGGTTGTAGCCTACAGAAAATAGATGGGAGTTGGAGCTTCCTTGCAAGTTGTAGCTTGCAGAATTAGGGGTAGTCGCCTCCTGTAGGTTGGAGCCTACAAAAAATCAGTTGTGGGAGGGAGTTGGAGCTTTCCTTTGCATCACAACAATAATAAAATGTGGTTTTCTCCCTTTATGGGTTTCCACTTATATCTGATGCCTACGTGCTTGATGATTAAGTGTTGATGTTATGCTTTAATCTATTTAATTACTTGTTGTCCACACATTATGTTTGTTGATCCATTATGTATTAAGTTGCTTATGAAACGAAGGTGTAAATGAGTTGAATGAAAAAGTTTTAAATGTCCATGAATGTATTAAACTGATTCACCCCCCCCTTTTAGTTTAACTAAGGGTTCATCAATGTGTTCAGAGTTGAGCTGCTGTGTAATTGCAGATGTGTTAGTTCATCCGAACTTTTAAAAAAGTTCAGCTGAAATTTTAATCGACTTTACGTCGGCCAGAATATTCGATGAAACCTTTCCAAAAAAACATTTCACGACTATATAAATAAGTGAAAATGGAATCATTATTTTTGCATAATTTCGCATATTTCTTCATTTGGGATGATTTTGCAAACAACTTTTTTAGGCTTCATTTTCAAAGGAATACTTTTGGCTTAGTATTCAAAGGACATTTGTGGGTATGTGATATTTTTTTAGATGCTTTTTGGGCTTAATTTTCAAAGGACATTTTTTTGGAGGTATTTTTTTTAGAGGTTTCTGGGCTTAATTTTCAAAAGACATTTTTTGGACTTTTTTTAGGCTTAATTTTCAGAGGACTCTTTTTAGGCTTAATATTAAAAGGACATTTTTTGGAGGTATTTTTTAAGTGATCTTTTTTTAGAGGCTTTTTGGGATTAATTTTCAAAAGATATTTTTTGGAGGTATTTTGTTTTTAGAGACATTTTTGTAGAGGTTTTTGGGCTTAATTTTCAAACGACATTTTTTGGAGGTATTTTTTAAAGTGACATTTTTAATGAGGTTGGGCTTAATTTTCAAGGACATTTTTGGAGGTATTTTATCAAGTGACATTTTTTTATAGTATATGTTTTGGGTTGAATTAAATTTTTTATAATGATTTTTAAAATGATTTTTTGTCTAATGTTTTCAATGAATTTTTTTTCCAGGACTTGGAAGGAAATATTTTGAACTTCATTTCATTTTTAGAAGACAATTTTTTATCGGATTTTTTAAAGTAAGTATTTTGGGTTGAAGTATCTATTTTGTGCAAAATTTTTAAAATGAGTTTTTTTTAAATTAAATATTTTGTGATGCTTTTTTTAATTTGAGTTTTTTTCTAAATTTTTGAAGGAAATTTTTTAAGCTTCATACTCATTTATCATGGGAAATTGAAGGAACTGCAAGAGAAAGTATGATCGAACAAAATACCCTGAGAAACATAGAGAACAGGGGAGAGAATATCGCAAAAAAAAGAGAGAAGAACACTCAAATATTGAAAGGGAAAATCAACCTCAACTAGAAGTTGAAGCAGATATGTAAATATAAATATTATAAATTTGATATTAAAATTTGACTAGTGTATTGTGAAACTTAATTTTTATTTGATGAAATAATTTAAAAAATATTTTGCAATGGAAAAAGAGAGAGATATTCCTCAAAATATTGATGATGAGATACAAAATTTTGAAAGAGAAAGTGAAAGTGATATTGAACCAATGATTGAAGCTGGTGAAAATGTTCAAAGAAATTCAAGTGAAGAAATTGAATCACCACGTATGTATATATATGTGTGTGTGTGTGTGTGTGTGTGTGTGTGTTGAACATGTGTATTATTGAAATTATGTACATATTTTTTAATTTAGTTATTTATTGAATATGTAAACTTATTATGTACATTTAATTCTAATATTTACAAATTAAATCAATATCGATGATGAGATGTTAGAAAATGTTGACACTCACACACATGGAGATAAAAAAGTTGGCCATGTTATACGATATCGTGTTTATCACATTATTGATTCGTTCTTCAAATATCAAACTATGGCAGTTCAAGCCGAATTGTTGAAAATTCTCTTATCATCAAAGAAATTAAAAGAAGATACAACTTTATTGGGTATTTGAAAATCAACAAAAGATCAAAAAAAATGAAGGAAAATGTGATACAAAATATAAATAGTTCTCTAAATTCAATTAGAAGGTATAGAAAGAAAAGTGTTTCAGATGCACGTAGAGCAATACAAATGGCAGTGGTTTCATCAAGTACTAAAGAGAATCGCTTGGTAAAATCTATGGCACGAGCATTAGGAAAGTCACGAAAAGATTTGCACAAACATCAAAAATTTGGATTGAAAATAGATGTAAATGATGATCTCGCTTGTTGGAAAGCTATTTGTAGGCAACCATACAAAGATAGACTTGGAGAAAATGTTAAAAAAGTGATAAATGAATATGAGATAAAAAAATTCACGTGTTTCACCAAAAGCAAGAGATGTGATGCGAAGAAGAATAGCACGAAATCAGTACAAAGAACCTCCAAAACATTTTTTGGACACCACATAGATAGAGTTGTTCAACAATTTCAAAGAAGAGAATCGTGAAATTTATGTCTCACTCAATGCTTTTGTGCAACAAAAACCATGTTATGTAAAACCTATCACTATACGCGACACTTTTTGTTGTCGTTATCATGTGGAATTTCAGTTATATTATGACACATTCCTTAATTTTGGTAAAACATTTTGGAAAGATTCACCACCTCCTTCCACTATCCACGATTTCATATCTCAAATTCTACGTGGAAGAGAAAACCATCAATTATTTTACCAAAATAAATGTGTTGGTGGTAAAAAATGCGATGATTATGGAAATTTGACTAAATTTCAAAACAAATATCGTACTTATATAAATGATCAATCATTGTCTAACATGAAAGTGAAATGGAAGACATATGAATATATACATACATCGATTCAAGGTTCAAGTAGTACTACAAGTGCTAAAAGAATTGATCTACAATAAGAATAATTTTTTGTGATAGTTTTTTTGAGAAAGTTTGAGGAAAAAAATTATAAATACACCAAGAATTCCCATAGAGCTCGATAGTAGGACTTGCAATTCAAAAAATCCTAGGAAGTTTTTCCACTAGGGACTGTTTTTCAATAGTTGATTTTGCAGAAAACTACACATTTGTTCCACAAAAAGAAATTCAGAGTGAATACTATCATTCTAACCAAGTCTCCATGATTGTCCATATTATATATAGACTTGATGAACTAAATGTTGATAATATAGAAAGCACTAGTGAAAACTGGCATGTTATTAAAGAATATCACTTTTATATCAATGATGATCATACACATGATACATATTTTGTACAACAATGTTTTGAAAAGATTTATGACCCCTTGAAAAGTCATCGAATAAAATTCAATGAACATTGGATATGGTCAGATGGATGCATAGTTCAATTCAAATCTTCACGATCATTCTTTTGGTTGTGTTGTCTTCATATGAAAACCCGCATTAAACATTGTTGGAATTTCTTTGAGACTGATCATGGAAAAGGAGAACATGACGGTGCAGGGGCATGCATAAAACGAGATGTTCGAAGATATCAAATGGACCAATCTATAAATCGACTTGTATTAGCTAAAGAAGTTTTTCAATGGTGCATTGTTGCACTAGGCCATGAGACTAACCGATCAAGGGAAGTAAGAATGTACATTCAATTTAATTGTTATTGGATTTCTAATTTTAAACAATACATTTATCACAATGATTATCTTTGATGGTACCTTGATATCATATTTATATTCTTCTTTTAATTTTCCATACATGGTTTTTTTGCATATTGGGGTCCAAGATGTAGATAAATCGATTGCAGATGACGTTGAAATAATAAAAGGGACTCGAAAATTGCATTAAATTACAACAAAGTTGTCCACAAATGTGTTTGCATTGGATAAAATAAAATATTATTTTTTTTGTCATGTTTGCATAGACAAAAGAGAATCCAATGATGTTTGTGAAAAAAAAATGTATGTAAAATATTGGCAACATACAAAACTAAATAGAAAGGGGAAAATGTCTGTTGCAAGATTTGAAGAAATGCAATCAGAGGAGACTAAAATATCATCTTATGGTGACCGAAT
The DNA here is from genome assembly GCA_034641835.2 of Pinus albicaulis. NCBI lineage: Eukaryota > Viridiplantae > Streptophyta > Pinopsida > Pinales > Pinaceae > Pinus > Pinus albicaulis. Next base: position 964,622,716 of record CM076581.1, on the reverse strand, counting down.
TTCTTAACTTCTTAGAGAAGGTAACATTTCAATTTCTTTCAAATCATAGAGATCTAGAAATAGACAATAAAATCAAGTACACATGTTAATTTTAAAGTTAATTTTTCATGTTAATTATGATCTAAATTTAAATACATATGTTTGTTTTATTGTGCAAGAGATATTTTTGTTGTAGTTGCACCCACTATCAATGATGTAAATGTGAAGTATTATTTTATGTGTTGCACTGAATGAAAGATGAAATGATTGGAAAACTATGATGATAATGGGTTAACATATAACAAAGGGTCTATTATACTGAAAGGTTATTTTTTCCAACAAACTCATCAAAGTGGGGATTTTGTTTACTTTCAAGACTATGAACCTAAAGTCGTAAGTTGTCAATATAGTCACTTGGTGTGTGTAGCACACATAAAGTTGATAGAAGTTCAATCAAAGAAAAAAGTGAAATTTAAAAAACGGAAAATTTCAAAAGTCGATCATGAACAAATCATTGAAGATGGCATTCCATTGGAATTTTTTTGATTGAACTTTCCAACAATTTTTTCTCTTTGGATTCATCTTTTAGAACTTCCAGAACTCAGCTAAAAATTGAACTTCCTTTTTATGTTATATGCACTCAAGAGTGTTTTCACATGTACATTGTTTTGGTACATGTTCACGAGTAATTCATAAGTGCATGTGTACACCTGTACACATGTATATTATATGGTCTTAAATGATTTCATACATATTTCAAAGTGTACATATCTATGTAGATCTAGCATAGTTGATATAATGCAAATTTTAAGTTGCATGATTTTCTTTTAGACACGTGTGTCTATTAAAAGTAAAGTATAATATTAATTCTTGAATGCAAAATATGTAGTACATGTTTTGTAATTTCCAGTTTACTATCAACTAAAAGTATTTTTTCTATGTACATTAATGAAAAATGTTATGTATTGGATATATGTTTGGGGCTGCCTCAAAGGAGAGAACTAGCCCCTTAAGAGTGTCATCCAATCTTGTAATACAAAACATTTAGTGGATCGTATAAAAACAAAAGATTTGAAGTATATCCTGAGGTGAAAAACAACATAAATTAACCCCTCAAGTGAACAAACATTGAGTTCATTCATCTTCATCCATTACCTGGTCTTCTTCCTCTATCAGGTACCCTTATTCTCTAGCAATGGATTCCTCCTCAGATGTGGACATTCGAGGAGGCTTCGGAGGGGTTGCACGGACGATGGGAGCAACTGCATACTCTACATCGTAATCTCTGGTCCAAACACCATTCGAGTCCACAACCAAAACAAATTTCTCCTCCATCATGGGATCATAAACTGAAAGTGGGTTAGCTCTTTCTAATTTGGGGACCTTGTTGATTTTCCCACTAAGGTTTTCTTTCCATGTTGTCCAAGCTAGCTGAGTCCCATGGTCTATTCAGAATGGGTAAGGGTATATACAACCATGCATTCTGGCTGCGTCCCTTCGCATGCTAACAAAATTTACATCTGATCATGAACCTCTACATATCTCTTCGCATCCTCGACCAATAGTAAAAGTGGCTCAATTGATCCAAAGTCTTATCTATGCCAAAATGTTTGGCCAAAACTCCACTGTGTTTTTCCTGAATTAAGTTCTCTCGCATAGAACATTCTGGAATACATAACTGTCCACCTTTGAACAACAACCCCCCCTGCATGTTATAGTCCAACCATGGACTATTTTGTCTCAACAATGGATTTTGGCAAGCCTCATAAGCTTCCTTAAAATTTGCATCCACCTCATACAAGTCTTTGAGATGTTCAAATCCCAACACTTGCACTGCGCTTTCTTGTAATATCAAGATTCTTCTGCTTAATGCATCTGCTACCTTGTTGGCCTGACTATTGATGTGTTTCAACACAAATGTAAAACTATTCAAGTACTCCAACCACTTCGGAAATTTCTGTGATTCGGCTTCAAATTCTCCTTTCCTTGGTGATCTTTGTGAACTCCATTGGGCTTGCATTTTTACACAGTTTCCTCTTGTCAACTTCAGTGTCTGATGCATCTTGGTTGATTTCCTTTCTTTTCCTTGACAATTTTCTACACAACTTCCTTTTAATCAGACTCAGTCAAAATGTGTCAAAATTTTGTCCCCAAAAACGAAGGACCCAAAAAATATATTAAGGTACACGTTATAGTTCTTTAAGGGAAACAAATGATTTTCTTTAGTCTTACGAGTTAGAATTTTCCTCCAAAGATTTTTAGGATAATACTTAGAGAGGTGTAATATGCACTCTTACTTTCTACTTTTGCAGTAACATTTCTTTCTCTTAATATTATTTTTATACATATTCATCATATAATTTTTTAGGGTTTCATTGGAGCATCCCTATTTTCGTTTCTCACAATTTCACAATCACTATCATATCAAGGGTCGGTAGTTTTACTATTATTTTTATATGACACCTTGGTAGATAAATTTCTAATTGTGGTGGAATGAGTTGTATTAAAATCATGCTAAAGGTTTCAAATGTTATTCCTTATAATTAAAAAAGTGTAAATCCCTTTTTAAATTTCTAAATAAGAGAACCGTTTTACTCTTGTCAAAAACTAAGCAACTTGGACTCTCCTAATTCTCATGCATGTGCTTGTTTTGCATGGAAAAATTTAGAGTTAAGGCTAAAGGTGTATGATCATAGTCAAGCTCGTGGTAATTTAAAAGGTCAATGTTTACAATTTTCTTGGAAATAAGGATATCAAATATCACATAATCCACAACACTAGTTCCAAGGCCATGAATACAAGCAATCTAGTTGGAGATTGATCACTCTCAATCAGGCCTTCAGAGTTTTGCTTGAATCTTCTAGTTATATTAAGGTCCTCATCTAACAAAAGAGGATTAGGGTTTAAATCTTTACTTATAAAAATAACATGCTTAGATGCCGTTCTAGAATTAAACTCACCTAAGAAAAATATATTGTCTTCATTCATTAGACTATGGATATCCTTCTCTAAGGTATGATATGGAGAACTCTTATCTAGATTATTTTTCATATAAAAGGTAGAGTTGATATGTTCTAAATAAAAAATTGTCATATAAATCCTCTTAGGCTTAAATTTTAAAAATGAAAGAAACCAAATATATTCTGAAACTAGCAGCTCACATGTGAGCAAGTTGCACGTGGACACTGCCTCAAGTAGAATGTTCTAAATTGATCATTATTCATCAAGAATATATAGGTTTATATATTCATAGGTAACTCCTATAAAGTAGGAACTAAATCCTAAACTAGGATACACGCAAAAATAATGAAGCAAAATCTCTCCAATAATACATTCCCCATTGATTCCAACACTCCCCCTTAATAAAGGAAGGGTTCACTAGTACTCCTAACATCTCCCTAAATAATTCAAATTTAATTCATCCAAGGGGCTTCGAAGAATAACATAAATTTGTCGGTCTCAGTCTCAGCTAGGCCTACAATGGAAGATAAAAAAAACTTGATAATTGAGCTTTCAATTGTATCTTCTTGCTAAAGCGTCCATGCTTCTTCATTTGCGAGTGAAGTTTCATCTTCACTTTTCTTGCAATAACATAGTGGTGGAGCTTCTCCTCTCTTTTACGTTTTCTACCCCACAGGTGGGACACTTGAACTCTTAATCTCCTCTTTCTTGATCTCGATTGTAGGCTAAAATTCTTTGTAATTAATGTTGCAGGTTCTTGGGAGTTATACTTTTCCTTTATTTTTTCAATTGCTTCTTCTTAGCTGCCAATATCTGCACACTTAAAAACAATCTGAGATTCATAAAGAGGACCATATTGGCTCTTGTCATCCTCCTCCTTTAAGATAACATTCATTTCTCCATCTCTCTTTGCGGACATAGTTTGTTGATTTATATATTCAACCTCTTTAATCATTTCTGTTGCTGCAAACATGTTGCCCTACATTTGATTTGTACTTCTCACCGAACAACAATTCATCAATAATATGCTTTCCATTCATCATATTGATCCACTTGTCATGAGATACATAGTTCTCATCAAAATTTACTTCAGGGAAGCTTTCTTCATAAAATGTTTCAGATTCTATATCATTAGTTGTTTCTTCATCATCACATGTTTCAATGTCAATTATAGGCACACATTCATCGTCCATCATTGCATCTTCAATGTTTTCCTCTTCAGTTTCACACTCAGTTATAGGACTAAAAACACAATCATCATTTTCAAGGACAATACTTTCATCATTTTCAGACAACACAAGTACTAATCAAATAGAAACTATTACCTCAAAACAAGAACTCTAGCCCAAAGAAACTCAAAAACCATGAAAAACTACCCAAAAACAAAAAGTGTGTCTTCCACAATGCATTGTTTTTTTTTGGGTCAAATTTTAACATTTTTTTAAATCATGCTAAAAACCAATTTTTTTTTTAAAGGATTGAAAAAACACCCTCAAAACAAAAAGTGTTTATGGTGGAATAACATTGTCATTTTTGTGTGTACAAAAAATAGCGTTGAAACGAAAAGTGTCGATGCTGGAATAACATTGTCAGTTTTTTGTGTGCAAAAAACACCTTGAAAACGAAAAGTGTTAATGTTGGAATATCATCTTTTCCTTTTCAAGGAAAATTGTCAATTTTTTTTAATAATGACATTAAAGATAAAATATCATGACTCTGAAAAGCCTTAAATTTTTAATGATAAACATGGCATTAAAGATCAAATATCAAGTCTTAAAATTCCAATGATTTATAGCCATGGTATTAAAAAAATCTATAATTGTGTATCAAAAGCCTTAAAAATCCAAGGATGAAATTGAAGATAAAATATTATGTTTATAAAAATAAAATTCCAATGATTTTTAGGCATCATATTAATGATAAAATATCACTTTTAAAAAAATAAAAAAATAAATTAATTGATTAAAGAAACACAAACAATTTCAAAAATAAAATAAAAAGGGGGAAAATTCAAAAAACAGACAATTCAAAGAAAAAAAATATAAATTATCCCCCCAAAAAAACAATTTTTTTAAGTTATATAATTATAATAATAATAATAATTAAAAAAAAATAAAAGTAATAATAAAAAAGCATTTTTAAATATAAAATTTAGATGAATTAAAAAAAAAAACAAAAAAAAAAAACAAAAAATATGAAAAAAAAATTTTTTGAACAGTTATAAAAAAATAAATATAAAACATTTAAAAAAAAATATTAAAAAAAACAAAAACAGTGTTAATTTTTTTTTAAATAATAATAAAAAATTTAATCATTAAAAGAAAACTAAAATACAAATATTTTTTTATCACAGCCCTCGTGCTGCTGCAGAGCTACCAACAATCTCACCGCCCATCGGCCGAGCCTCATGGCCCTTGGGGCAACGGTCAAACAAATTTGTTTTTTTTTTTAATTTTTTTTTTAAAAAAATTTTGAAATTGTTGTTTTTGATTTTTTTTTTTTTTGAATTTCTTTTTTAATACATTTTTTATTTTTGTATGATTTTTATTTTTATTATTATTTTTTAATTCAATTGTTAGTTTTTAATTTTTTCTTTATTTTAATTAATATTTTTAAATTTTTATTTTTTATTTTTTATTTATTTATACTTTTCTTTTTTAATTTAATTCAAAAAATTTGTGTCTTTATTATTAATTTTTTTTTTTTAATTTTCTACTTTTTTATTAAAAAACAAATTATGTTTATTTTTTATTATTCGAGAATGTATTTTTCATGTGTGTGTGTGTGTGTTTCTCAATTTAAACTTTTATTGCTTCGAAAATTTTATTTTTATGTTCTTTTTAAAATTTATTTTTTAATTTTTTAAATTTCAAATTCCAAATTTTTATTAATTTGTATTAAAAATATTAATTAAAAATATTTTAATTTTTTTTAAATTTCAAATTCCAAATTTTTATTAATTTTTTTTTTTTTTTATTTTATTCAATATTTTATTTTTTTATTTTATTTAATAATTTGAGATGTTGAGGCAGGGAATCTAATTATGAGGTGGTATTTAATTTTTTAAAATTTCAAATCCCAAATTTTTATTAATTTGTATTTTATTTTATTTATTGTATTTTATTTAATATTTTATTTATTGTATTTTATTTAATATTTTATTTTCACGTCAATTTATGAAAATCACTAATGTTTTAAAACAAATATTGATACTTGATAAATAAAAAAATTAAAGTGTGAAGAAAATCACCATTTTTCTAAATCGACATGACATTTAAAGAAAAAACCAAGTTATTCTACATGACCGCTTTTCAAAATCGACATGAAAATCATGACATTAAGAAAAAAATTATGTAAGAAAAGTTAAAGTGCCAAAACTATGCTAAAAAAAAAGGTGATTATGCATCACCATTTTTCAAAATCGTGTGCTCTTTTTGCTACCTCAAAAAAATGGGTACCAGGTAATTTTCCCATTTCATCGTTAACTATGTTAGCCTCATTCAAACTGTAAGTCATTTCTAAAATATCCCACAATAATTTTGCACTCTGAATCTCACCATATTGATGTAGTATACTGAATAATATGCTTTCATATAATGCAAATGTTATAAGGTGTAATGTTGATGCATTTCTACTCATATCATGGTTTTATTTAACATAATCATCTTCAACATAATTTAATAAATCTACCTTCCATAATATTGTTTTCATTTCAATTGCCCAAATTTCATAATTCATACATGAGGAAGAAGGTAGATCTGACACTAACCTCTTAATTATTTCATCAAATTCGAGATCTTCATTATGATCCTTGACTTAATCAACTATAGGTCCATGAACATCAACCTGAAACTCTTCACCAAATTCAGCTGAAAAATATATCGCACCGATTTCTTGGTGCTTTCTCCTCATATGTTTCAGTTTTCTTCGAAACTGTTTCATTCTTCTTTGTTTCCTATTGCTAAATTCGCCACCAAACCAAATTCAGTGGTCTCTAAACACTCCTTAGTTGCATTACATAGTACATTGGATCACACATGGCTACAATGCTCCTGAGCTCTTTATGGTTCCACTAGCCAACAAATTAACACACTGAAGATATCGACAAAGCCATAGGGTGCCTCCTTTCATGCAGGATTACATTGATCTAATCATTTTATCATCAGGAAACATTAACAATCCAATGTATACTTACCATCATTCAAATCGTGGGATGGACATCAGACAAATTAAATTCGACGTGCCTTCTAGAATTCAACGTTCTTCGAGCAATCACATGGAATGACCATTTGTGACTAAGGCTTCACAAATTAAGTTGCAGGTTGCCACACCAACTACCAGGATCACGCCTAAGCTCTTCACGCTTTCCATTAAATATCTACATAGGCAAACTATCCTCCAAGTGGCCTCTCATAACTCGAGATGCTGGCACGAATAGGTGATTGACACCACGCTTCTGCTACATCCACAAAGACGCAAGACCTTTATTTATCGACTATGTAGCTATCGCATCTCTCCAATGGACACAACACTCACTGATGTTATGGATATGAACCTTCGATCCGATCCAATACAGAGAGAGAGAGAGAGAGAGAGAGAGAGAGAGAGAGAGAGAGAGAGAGATCCTTCGTTATTGCTCGCATGCTTCCCCGAGATCAATCCATAGAGAATCGCTCCAACGATGATGAAAGAAATAGTACCAATATTCTCTGGTGACGATATAAATCTGCCACTTGTAGACCACTCCACTCAAACACAGACACTAGCGCTTCTCAACCATGATTCCACTGCACACAGTTACAAACAGAGGCACTGCTAAGTGATTCGCTCTACGTTGGAATGGATCATAAGTTCATATCATTACTTACGAATAGAGGCACTACTCAAGCTCTCCTCACACTTGATCTCATAAAAAACTCCAATCATCGGTAAGGCCCTAAGGTAAGCATCCTTGGGAACTATTACCATACAATGGTACATTAGGTCAAATGGTTGTTAGATCATTGAGGAGGGAGATCTAACATGAACCCGCTCACTCTTAATTCAAATCATCGTAATCTCCAGCATGTGGGTTTGAAATCTGAAGCAGGCACCGACAGGGAATTTGTGGAATTTGACCATAGTTCAACCCACCACTCTACTCGGTCTCCCACATGAAGGCACCACAACCACACTTCTACGCACTTGCAAAGATACCCTTTGGTTAACACACCCTTCTGTTCAACACAACCCACAATAATAATATTGTGTGCCATCCAACATACATCCAAAAAATGTGTGTCCTCCTCAAGCTGTGTACCCCCACGCAAATCCACCAGTAACGCTCCACTAAATTTTGCATTCATCCCCACAGCGACCTACGCTACCGAAAAACAAAACGCAGCCCCAGAGCCTACACTACTAAAAGGTTCACTACACAGAGTCTCTGCTCCAAGCTCCCCCTCTGCAACCACTTCAAATGGAGATCTATCTCTTCTGAGCTCTTTCCTTGGGCCACAAAAAAAATCACAGAGGAGGGCAATATCGGTGTCAACTGATCTCTGCCAACGAATCTAACATTTTCTAGTTGTGCCAACGATATGTGAAATAGATCTATCAAGCAATTTTCTATCCACTGCTATCTATTTCACCATACTACCACTGTGGCCTTGCTTCCATGCTTACTCTGCCTCCCGCGTGAAGACCTTACTCCAGCAGATCAATATTGTGCCTCATCCACAGATCAAACATTTCCGACTCTGCCAGGAGCACACACCACAGGTAGATCACACAAATTCCGTATAAGTTTGAAAGAGGAAATCAGTCAAAAAAGTCACAGTGATCAGATCACACACCCTCTTCTTTACATAAATCAACTCTCACATCCTTGCATCGTCTCACCCGACCACTCTTAGCCACAATGGCTCACCGCTTTGTAATCAACTAGGCGCACTCTACCAAAACAATAATTTAAATGCACCACAAACATAACTTATACACAAACTGACCCAACTTCCCCTGAAGCTTTGATACAATGTTAAAAAATGGAAGAAGACAAATATATTCTGAAACTAGCAGCTCACAGGTGAGTAAGATGCACCTGGAGAGTGTTGCTGGGCCACTAAATTAAAATTATTATTGCAATTTATCAACATATATTTCATCCATTCCTACCATTCTTTTATTACATTATTTATCATAATTTATCATTTAATCCCATTTCATAATTATTTATGCTCTTATGGATAAGTAATATGTATTCTCCTTTATTTTTAATAAACTGAATATTATTATAAATTATTTTGTAAATGATGGTTTATTAATGAATTTGTTATAACTCACGATTTTAGCCTCCAAGATCTCTTTTAGATTGCAAATCCAATCTTCAGTTCATAATTAAATATTCCAACTTAGAAATTCACTGGGATAACAAGTGACAGTTTTGCATTGGATATTTCGGGCACACGAAGAAGAATATAGAAAATCTGAGACATGGGTTTTGTGCAGAATGGACCAATTAGTTTGTTGGGGAGAATTTTTCCAAAATTAGGTCTTCGTTGGAAGAAACACAAGGTTCTTTGAAGGACATATTCGTATATTTTCTATTCGGGACGTTTTCCAAATTTCCTCAATTGCAATAATTAGAGTCGACTTGTTACAGTTGAATCATGGTTGAAAGATCTCTTAGATTTTTTAATCAATCTGAATTGTACGGGAAATCATTTTTTAATCACTTGGTTGGAAATTTACGTTTTTTAGCTTGTATATTTAAAAGACACAAATCAAAGAGAGAGGGATACATATCATCAACTTGACTACGTAACTTTCAATCATCATAATACATAAATATTGTGTTATTGCTACATGTGTTGAGTGAGTTGATTTTTATTTAAACTTTGTTTCTTCCTACATCCTGCTAGGGGGGAAGGGCTGCTGAACCTCAAAATTGTTCTTTCTCTGACATCCTTTCTCATCACTTTTCCCTACCTTTTCATAAATCCATAAATCCAATCAATGATAAATGACATGTTTTATCTTAGATAATGCATTTTAATGATCTCTATGTTATATTTTGAGGTTCTTGTTATTTTAATGAATTCTTGTAACTCATCTACAGAATGCATCCTATTCTACAGCTAATTATTATTTCTGCATCTACTTTAATGGTTTGACAAGTTCCAAGGAGAAAATGAAGGAATGAGTTGCACAGGGATATTTAGAATGATCCACATATGAATCTCATCCTATCCACCTAGTTGAATTCAACAAAAAAAAGTGCCTATGCTTGTGGTCAAAGTGCGGTCAAAGGACATGATCCAAGAATGAAGAAATCTCAATTTTCTTTGATGCATCAAATCAAGAGTTAACCACTTAGTTTTTGGTTGTATACTTCAGTTGTAATCGCCATTTGTTGGTGGAAATAGCTCCAGATAGTTACACTTAATTTGTTTAAATACCGATTGTTTGAAAATTGAAAATAGTCTTAATTTTGTGAATGTTGTGTATAATTAGAGACTCTATTCTTTTTCATAATGCAAAGACCATGTTTGTTGTTCCATTTTCTTCTTGATGCGCATATAGGCTGCTAGGATCTCAACTCATTCTCTTGCAAAGAGCCCCTACACAGAAGGAGGTTTCATTAGTTGTTTTAATTTTAATTTCATTAACTTTGTTTTGTCAATTCATAAGTTAAATTTATATTTCTGTGTAGCTGTTCTTATCATTTCATAGATGGAATTTATGAATTCTTTCTTAGAATTAGTTTTAGAATGACTGCATAATATTATTCTTACCAAAAACATCTCAAGAAAGTATTTCTTCTATTTTCCAAAATTGCATTATGTTTGAGGCATTACAACATACATTTACCTCAGTTTTCTTTACACATTTTTACACTGCTTTCCTAGATTAAATCTTCAACTAAATGTATAATTAGATTCTTGTAAATATCATGTCAAGAAGATGACTTTGTCATTCTTCCAAATTGGATGATTGAGTATTTAAAATATACAGTAGTTGAGTTTTCCTTTACATGCTTTTATAATTCTTTCCAAGATTAAATCCTCAATTAAATGTGTAATTAAATGTTTGTAAAGATCATATCAAAAGGGTGACTTTGTCATGCTTCCAAAATTGGATGATTGAGTATTTCAGTCATACAGTAGTTGAGATTTCCTTTACATACTTTTTAAATGCTTTCTTAGATTAAATATTTAAACTAAAGTATAACGAATTTCTTGTAAATCATGTCAAGAAGATGACTTTGTCATTCTTCCAAAATTGGATGATTGATTAATTGGTCATGTGGTAGTTTCTTTTCAATTACTTTGAATTTTCTTTCATTTAGATTAGCATTGTCATTTAAATTCTTAGTAATAGGATTCATGTTTTTAATCCATGGAGTAGATTCATAATAAAATTATCTTTAAATTCCAAAAATATCAAAGCCATTAGAACAAATACTGTTGTTTTTAGATAAGATTCTAACCATTTAAATTTTAATTCATTTTTATGGAAATTAGAATAGTTAAGGAACATTTCCTTTTCTTCCTTCTTTCAAAACTAGGTTTCTACATTAAAACTTCATTAGATCGAGTTCATTCATTTCATAGTTCTCATTTCTTAAGATTAACTCCTTTATACACAAAGAAACAAATCCCCCTTAAACAATATAAAAACATATAAAATGAAGTAAGAAGAAGGTTAACTAAGCATATATAGTGTTGAGAATTTGTTGGGTTGTACGTTAATACAAATTCTCTTCCTGATAATTACTTGTCAACTTACTTGAGGTATTTATGTTTTCTCTTCTTTTAGTTAAGTTAATATTTCATCAAGTCAATTATAAAAAACACAAGACACAAAGGTTAGGCTCCTAGAGCCAGGGAAAAACCTCTCCCTCTTAGAGAGGAAAACCCGCAAAGAATTATTCTTATAGATCTTCAAATGACAAGTACCATGACCTAGACTTATATCCTTGACCTATGAATGCCTCTAAGACCTTGTCGTTACTTCATTGACTACCTCCAACAATTACCCTTCTCTTCTTCTCCAATCTACACTGACATGTACTAGTACTAGAGAACTCAGTCTCTAATTTTCACTTCTTATTACTTAGTCAACTATTGGAGACTGAATCTTCTTCACCTTGCATACACTTATAACCTTATTCCTTTAAGACTTCTTTATTCTTTAGGTCACTACCTTCAAGTATTGCAGGTGCATCCACAGTCTAACCTTAGGACAATTAGTAAGTCCTTTTTCGAATAGATCTGAAGCTTGACTTTTATGATTCAGGTTCTTTGCTCTTCTTGGTGTCACAAAGGAGTATGCAATACTTTTGTGATATCTACAGAATCATCCTTGAAAAAAAATATATGATATCCACACTGTAACCCTGTACCACATCTCAGTGATCTGCACTTATATACCTATTTATTTCTGCACCCTGTTAGCCTTCTAAAATCCGCAAATTTTATCCTATGAAATCTGCACTTTCACCTCTCATCAGTCTGCAATTTTTCCTAAGGAAATCACAGAGAAAATTCGCAATTTTTCTTGTGTAAATGAGTTGTAGTGACTCGGGTATATATAGTGCACTATCTTGGCTTTTAGGCTGGCCTTAAAACAAAATTTTAGGCTGACTAGTAGGCAAAATTTTATTACTGATTATCAACCAACTTTATTACATCATGTCCAGCATTGAATGAGAGTTGATTTGAGGGTTGTTATGAGCCTTTCTTCCACAAGGTTTTGGAGGCATTATTCAAACTAGATACTTCACAATCATGACTCTTAATTATACTAGAATACAAAAACCTATAGACGTCATGAAGAAGTCTATATACATAATAATAAAATCTTGCTCATGAAACCCATGAAGCAAGTAGACCAAGAATGCATTTCATTATCTTTGACATCTTCTTTACATATATACATAATTACATAGTCAACATGAAGACCAACCTAGTTACACTTTTCAACACTCCCTCTTAACTAGGGAGGTATTCATACAGGTACATGGTTACTTTGAAACTGAAGAATATGATAAGAAGAATCGGATTATCACATATGTATAACAATATCAACCAACATTTTCCTAGTGTAAGGCTTTCACTAACAGCCCCATCTCTCAGCAAGAAAATGGGCTACAATGTTGGCAAGACACATGACTAATAGACACCATAGCCATTGCCTCTCCAAGGTATATACCCCACCTAGGTGTTCCTAGAGTATGAACTTCTTGGACTATTCTTGTCTTGTGTAGCCAGCCCTCAAAGAATATCGGTCCATGAGTACTCTTGTTTTGAATGCCCTATCTCATTCTCAAAGAGTATCTAATGCCAGATGATTACCCAATCCCCCATTCTATCTTCTAGGTGAAAACCAGAATGATGTGTCTATCCATTCTCTTCACATAGCCTTCACTAATACTTACGGTTTTTAGTCCTGGTCTATTGCATGACACATGTAATAGAGAATAACATATGTCACTCCCTCTTAACACAGGAAGGACATACTTCAATTTTCTTCCAAGAAAGAAACTTACCACGTGGCTCCTCCTCAACCAGGGTCCTGCAGTAGCAATCTAGCTACTCATGAAGAGTTCCTCCCCTCGATGTCATGGTTTTCGATATTGAGGACTCTTCAACTTTTGGCTTCATAGGGCACATATCATCCATCATTTTCAGTCACGAGTCATGTCCACTATCAGAAAGTGATTCATTAATCTTCCTTATCTAGTCCATCATTATGCCATGCTACTTTCCTTTGAATCATCCCCAAGGATCATACAATTTTACAATTAATCAGAGATCGCTTATAGAGGAATATGATCTCAATCATAGTAGAGATCTCTTGCTTCCTCCTTCTTAGATATTTTAGCGTAAGGTTCTTCTCTTTCATAAGTGACATGAGATTCTTCCTTTTTCCTCTTGTCCTTTCCAGATTTAGGAAAATCTCTTTTATAATGTCCAAGCTCATCACATCCAAAGCATCACACGTTGTCCATATTTCTTGTTTTATTCTGAGGGCCAAATTTTTCGAATCTTCCTTTCTTCCTGTATGAAGCTGCAAAGGCATGATTCTCTTCACTTGGTCTTGTATCAACTTTGGGCTTTAGTCTTGTTTCCTCTATTTTACATAGAGACCATAAATCATGGAATGGAGTGGCTTATTTCTTCCCATATAGACTAGAAGTGAAGCTTCCCCATTCCTCTGGTAGAGCATTCAACACCACTTTTTTCATCTCAGTGTTAGACATCACTTCTCCTAGTTCCTGCAGTTGATCTCTTATTTTAGAAATACTCATAAAGTATGGAGCGATTATTGTTTCCCTTGATAGTTTCATTTTGTATAGTTCTTGTCTCAGAGAGATTGCTTCTCCAGAAGTACTCACAGAGAATAGCTCCACCAATCTCTCATATATTTGTTTTGCAGTCTTTAGTTTTGATACATAGGGGATGAGAGAGTATTTGATGGATTCAATGAAAATCCTTTGGGCTCTAATTTCTCCCTTCATGTACTTGTCATGGGCTGAAGTATCTTCTTTTGGAGGTTAAAAAGAAGATCCTTTGATATAGTCCAATACTCCGTCTTCAATTAAATTCATGTCCGTTATCTTCTTCCATGCACTGAAGTTTTATGACCCAACCAGTTTGTTGCTTTATTTACAATAAGGCATCTTGATAGATAGGATCATGAATGCTTACTTGAGTGGATTTTCTTGCAGCTTCCTTGATGATGATTGAGAATGAATTCAAGGGTTTCCTTTCTTCAATGTTGTTGTACTTTAGCCCTTGATTATAATGACTATCTTTAGAAGTTGAGATTTCCTTCAAACAATGCCTTGAGTGCAAATATTTTGATGCCAAAGGTTAATTTCCTTAATGAGTTGATCTTTAGAATGAGGTAGGATATCTCACATGAAGTAGTTGGATAGTCTTCCTTTCAAACTAGTTTGTCTTTCCAACCCAAACTTGGATATTTTCTTCTTTGAGTGTATTTGTTGACAAGCAACCCTTACATTCAACACCTTACCTCTGAAACCATGTTGAGAATTTGTTGGGCTATAGGTTAATACAAATTCTCTTCTTGATAATTAATTGTGAACTTACTTGAGGTATTTATGTCTAATATTATTTTAGTTAAGTTAATCTTTTAGCAAGTCAATTATCAAAAACATAAGACACAAAGGTTCGGCTCCTAGAGCTAGGGAAAAACCTCTCCCTCTTGAGCAGTATGTTGGAAATATGATGCAGAGTGTTGTCCTTGATGGCAACCCACTAAATGAAGATGAAGACATGCGACTAATGACATGTGTTGTCCTTGATGGCAAACCACCTGATGAAGTTTTTCTTGACATAATAGACTTGGTAAATGATGTTTGTTAGCACTAAGATGATGAGTGTTGTCCATGAATGGAAACTCTCTTGATGAAAATGATGGCAACTTACTTGATGAAGTTGTGCTTGATAGAATATGGTTTGATGAACCAAATCTGATGTATCTACAGTGTGTACAGAAGGCAATGAAGAAAGGAATTCAGCATGTGCTAATTCTGTGATGAAAAAGAGTATGTTTCTTGGTATACGCGTATTGTCCTAGGGAAAGTCGCGTATGCACGCGGAAAGGAACGTTCCAAGTCGCGTATGGGCTAAAGCGCTCAAAAAGTGCAAAACCAGGGGTAACCACCATGGTATTGACCCATTGTATTGGGTAATGATCCGCCTAATTGACCCCGTCCAGGTAGTTTTGGGCTCATGGTATTGTTTTGGCCCATGGTATTGAAAAAGGGGGCTCATGGTATTGAAAAGGATAAACCTATATAAGGAGAATAAATTCATTGTACAAATCATGAGTGTGGGTGCAAGAGGTCTGAGCTTGAATGAATACTTCTCTCTGAAGTATATCTGGATGGAAAGGGTTACACTTGAATGATAAATCTGAATGTATGATGCACCAATGAGGAAGAAGGGGATCTAGATCTGAATTGCTCTTGTATTTGCTAGATCTGATTATGGAAGGCTTAGATCTGTGATGAGGCGAGCATCTAGGCGAACATATGTCTGAAGCAAAAGGGTAGATCTGAACTGAATATCTGATCTGATGAAGTATGCTGCTCTGTAATGATTGAAGATCTATACGCTACTTCGCCGCGGAGGAAGCGCGTATATACGCGGCTTCAGCGAAGAGAAAGAGCGTATGCGCAATAAAATATACACTGAGGTATACGCTGGTTTGTGTGGACGGAAGTGCGTATATACGCGACATCAGTGAAGTGAAAGCGCGTATGCAAACTAGGGTTTGCTGAAGCAAAGGGTATGAAATATCTGATCTGTTCTGCTATGTTTCTGCTATCTGATCTATGTTGTTAAGTATCTGTTGGTGATGAATGTTTGTGCTTAAAAGTTTGGAAAGGGTCCAGTCTGGAAATATGATGAAATGTGGCCTGCAAGTGGTGTTCTATTGAAGTTGTTGGATCCAGTGTGAAAATTGATGAAACGTGGTCCAAGGTGGTGCTGAGGGTTGTAGCCTTCAGTCAGGGGGTTGTAGCTCCCTTCCAGGTGAGGCTGGTAAACGAGATCGGGGGGTTGTAGCTCCCTTCCCGGTGAGGCTGGTAAACGAGTCAGGGGGTTGGAGCTCCCTTCTAGGAGAGGCTGGTAACGAGCGCGGTGGATGCACATACGTCTTTGGTCAATCTGCCTTGACACATATGTTGTAAGATGTTTTCTCTATAATAAAATATTGAAGGTGAGCAACTGCAGCGGTGGTTTTCTCCCGATTTGGGTTCCACCTAAAAATCCTGGTGTTCATGTGTGATCCTTTGTGTGATGGTTTATTCTGTTCTTACTGCACATGTTTACTGTTTATTGAACATCTGATGAATGAATGATGGAATAATAGAAGTGAAGATTTAATGACAGATCTAGATCTCTGTGTATACGCTAGTTTCATAAAGGGGATCCGCGTATATACGCTAGTTTACTGAAGGAAAGTAGCGTATGGGTTTTAAAGAATGAAAAATTAAAAAGATTTGATTATGCAGTAAATACTGATTCACCCCCCCCCCTCCTCAGTATTTTTCCCAACAATTGGTATCAGAGCGGGTTCTTTTGCAAAAGCTTGATCGCTTGAAGGAGATCCGTCGCAATGGGAAAGAAGCAAAAGAAGAAGGCCACTGAAAAGGAGATATCTCAGAAAACATGTGCAGCAGAAAATGAAGAAGATAAATCAGGTATTGATAGTTGTTCTTGTGACTCACTTTCTGGTGCATGTAATGATGAAGATAGTGTAAGAAAATTTTTGGATCTGAGAAGCTATCAAAGAAAATTGAAGATCAGAAGATCAATTTCTACAAAAGCGAAGCTTTATGCAAAGGAATGAAGATCAAAATAGAAATCTTTTGAATGGGCGAGGGTGGACAAGTATCAAAGGTTTCATACTTATGCATCAATCGAATTAAAGAAATTAAAGATCTAGGAGCAGATCTTGAAAAATCAAGCAAAAAGAATGAAGGACTTGAAGCTGCAATCATTTGTCTTCAGGAAGATTTGGAAGCATCAAGTAAGAAAAATAAGGAACCTCTACAATCATTTGAAAAGGAAGGCCTTGAAGCAGAAATCATCTCTCTCAAAGAAGATCTGGAAAAATCAGATAAGAAGAATGAAGAGCTGCAACAAACATGTGAAGGAAATGAAGATTGGTTGAAAGAAGAGATTCTAAATCTGAAGGATCAAGTTGAAGATGGAAGAAGAAAAGAAGAAAGCGTGACAAAGCAATGTCAAGCCTTGGAGGTTGAGGTAAATATTCTCAAAGGTAAATTAGAAGAAAAGGTTAAACTTTTGAGGTTTCATGATAGTACTAACATTTTGGACAATATTTTGAGTAATCAAAGGTCTCCTGCTATCAAACATGGTCTTGGTTTCCATGAAACTGTTAAAGGAGAATCTAGCTCACAAGGAAGTGCCAAAAATTCAGAGGATGTCAATGCAAAACCTGAAGTGTTGAAGGAGACAAAAGCTCAACCAACAATCATGAATTCTCAAAGGAATTCATTCAAGAATGTTGAATGTTTTAAATGTCATAATTATGGACATGTTGCAGCAAATTGCAGTAGCAGATCATTTCAGCCTCAAACAAACAGTTCCTACACAGAAAGGTACTCTGGTTTCTTCAAGGGATATTGTTTTTCATGTAACAAGTATGGACACAAAGCAACTGATTGTAAAAGGAGGAAGAATAGAAATACTCATTATGATTCTTATGCTTATTTTTCTGGACACATGAGATGTTATTCTTGTAACAAGTATGGACATATAAGAAAGGAATGCAGGTCGAACAGATATGAAAAATTTCAGCACACAAATAGAAAACAAATCTGGAAGAAGATGGAGGGATGGAATAAGAAACAATCTAGAGAAGAAAAGGATGTTTTTGTGGATGCTCTAGAAGACAATGATTTTCTTGAAGAAAACACTCAATTCAAGATGAAGGACCGATTAGAAACGTACGGAATTATGACCCTACTGCAGTCATCCGCTTCTGAAGCTGACTTTTCTTATTGACTGCAGGAATGATGTGGGATACATTACGAGATTTAGTAATGTATCGTCACAGGGGGAGCAATGCATGATGACTCTCATGGTTGATTTGATTATACTGGTTATGTTTACTTCTGACAGCGCATCTGATGTGGAAAGGACAGGTACAGGAGGTACAAGCTCAGGAGGAAATGAAGGAAGATGGAAATTTTTCTATGCTTCACTTTCCATACGCAGGTTCCATTAACTAAAGTCGCGTATACACGCGAGTTCCAGAAGACGCAGTCGCGTATGCATTGATGATAAGAAAATTTATCTGATAGCTGAAGATCTGAAGCAGAAGTCCAGGGGGAGCATCAGTCTGACTGTTGATGATTGCACTGTTAGCATCATTCTAGTTATACTCATGATAATGAAATGATGCATGGGTTCTTGTGTTGAAGATTATGGATGAAGCCTGGTTGCTTTATGATGAAGAGCATTCATTGTTGAGATGAAAGTCTTATAGTTGAGAGATGAGGACAGATCATGCAAATATTGTTGTTGATGACTTGCTGTTGAAGGTGTCTCAGATTGCACAAGTTAAGGAAGAAGCACTGGTTTAGGGGGAGTAGCAGGTTGAATTCTAATGGTTGCATTATTGGCAGTATGATTGCTTATTCTTTGTTCTTGGTGATACTCATGATCAAATGATGATGATTTGGTACATGGATTATTATGATGAGATTTTGAGCCCTGGTTGCTGATAAGTATCTTTGTGTGGATGAGTTGGATATCATTTGTTTCAGATCATGTAGAGTTTGGTTGCTATGGTTGAGATATTTTGCCTACATATGTTACTTCATGTTACATCTTGAAGATCATGGTGATTTTGGACCACATGGATGATTGCTTGACACATATCTGAAGATGCTGTTCTGGTATGATAATCTCTTTTGGAAAGAATGTATTGATGCTGCACGGAATATGAAGACTTGGTTACTAATGCGCTTATGCTACCACCATTGGATGACGATTGAAGACACAACTACTCTGTTCTATCTGTAGTCCAGGGAAGCAGTCAAATATCTTAGAAAGAAGATGAACACTGTCTTTGCCTCACAGAGAATCAGATCTGGTTGAAATTAAGAAGATGGCTTGGGATACGCGGGTTCACAGTCGCGTATATACGCGAGTTCCTTCATAGAAAACCGCGTATGGTTGGTTGCTGACAATTTTTTGGTTGGTTCAGCTCTCTTCAGCACAACTGCTGTGCTGTTTGGTATCTCTGATACTGTTTGGTATCTCTGGTGGTGTTCCAGTTCTCATAATTATGTTTCTAATGTTTTGATGAAGATGCCTTGATGATTTGTTGATGAAAGTGTTCAGGATGCACAAACTAAGGGGGAGCCTTAGTGTTTTGGAAAGGATGCTTGGATGCACAGATTCAGGGGGAGCATTGGTTTTGGCTGAGTATAATGCAGTGTTGGCATTATGATGGTTCTGAAAATATGTTCTCTTTCTTGAGGACTTTCTGGTGTTGGTCTTAAAAGTTATCTTTGTAGTTTGATGAAAAGGTCTTGTTGAGACCCATGGTGTAAAAGTGTAATATTCAGTCATGTAAGGACCTGTGAATCTTGTAAACCCACTTGGTTGGGTAGCTGAGTCAAATTTTGTAACCCACTTGGTTGGGTAGCTGAGTCAAATTTGTAAACCCACTTGGTTGGGTAGTTGAGTCTCATATGTAAATCCACTTGGATGGATAATTGATGTAAGTATGAGTCTTTGGTGATAGGAAGTTCATAGAGTCATGTACTTCATTGAAAGTATATTTTAAAGTTTCAGCTTGAACTCAGGGGGAGCTTGGTCACTTCAGTACTATCAGATCTGCAGAATGCTTCTTCCACATGAGGAGAAAAGGAGGAGAATGTTGGTTTTTGATCCGCCCTTTTCCCTTGATGTCAAAGGGGGAGAGTGGCATGGTATTTGGTGTTTGAATAAAGAGAAGATAATGATGTGACATATTTGGGAGAGTGACATGGTATCTATCTGCTGTGGTAACCAAACACCATCGTGGTTGCCATCAAGTCCAAAGGGGGAGATTGTTGGAAATATGATGCAGAGTGTTGTCCTTGATGGCAACCCACTAAATGAAGATGAAGACATGTGACTAATGACATGTGTTGTCCTTGATGGCAAACCACCTGATGAAGTTTTTCTTGATGTAATAGACTTGGTAAATGATGTTTGTTAGCACTAAGATGATGAGTGTTGTCCATGAATGGCAACTCTCTTGATGAAAATGATGGCAACTTACTTGATGAAGTTGTGCTTGATAGAATATGGTTTGATGAACCAAATCTGATGTATCTACAGTGTGTACAGAAGGCAATGAAGAAAGGAATTCAGCATGTGCTAATTATATGATGAAAAAGAGTATGTCTCTTGGTATACGTGGATTGGCCTAGGGAAAGTCGCGTATGCACGCGGAAAGGAACGTTCCAAGTCGCGTATGGGCAAAAGCGCTCAAAAAGTGCAAAACCAGGGGTAACCACCATGGTATTGACCCATTGTATTGGGTAATGATCCACCTAATTGACCGTCAATTGGTTTTGGGCTCATGGTATTGTTTTGGCCCATGGTATTGAAAAAGGGGCTCATGGTATTGAAAAGGATAAACCTATATAAGGAGAAGAAATTCATTGTGCAAATCATGAGTGTGGGTGCAAGATGTCTGAGCTTGAATGAATACTTCTCTCTGAAGTAGATCTGAATGGAAGGGTTACACTTGAAGATAAATCTGAATGTATGATGCACCAATGATGAAGAAGGGGATCTAGATCTGAATTGCTCTTGTATTTGCTAGATCTGATTATGGAAGGCTTAGATTTGTGATGAGGCGAGCATCTAGGCGAACATCTGTCTGAAGCAAAAGGGTAGATCTGAACTGAATATCTGATCTGATGAAGTATGCTGCTCTGTAATGATTGAAGATCTATACGCTACTTCGCCGCGGAGGAAGCGCGTATATACGCAGCTTCAGCGAAGAGAAAGCGCATATGCGCAATAAAATATACACTGAGGTATACGCTGGTTTGTGTGGACGGAAGCGCGTATATACGCGACATCAGTGAAGTAAAAGCGCGTATTCAAACTAGGGTTTGCTGAAGCAAGGGGTATGAAATATCTGATCTGTTCTGCTGTGTTTCTGCTATCTGATCTGTGTTGATAAGTATCTGTTGGTGATGTATGTTTGTGCTTAAAAGTATGGAAAGGGTCCAGTCTGAAAGTATGATGAAATGTGGCCTGCAAGTGGTGTTCTATTGAAGTTGTTGGATCCGGTGTGAAAATTGATGAAATGTGGTCCATAGAGGTGCTGAGGGTTGTAGCCTTCAGTCAGGGGGTTGTAGCTCCCTTCCAGGTGAGGCTGGTAAACGAGATCGGGGGGTCGTAGCTCCCTTCCAGGAGAGGCTGGTAAACGAGTCAGGAGGTTGGAGCTCCCTTCCAGGAGAGGCTGGTAAACGAGCGCAGGTGGGTGCCTGCGTGCTGGTCAAGTCTGCGCCAGCACATATGTTGTAAGATGTTTTCTCTATAATAAAATATTGAAGGCTGAGCAACTACAGCGGTGGTTTTCTCTCGATTTGGGTTTCCACCTAAAAATCCTGGTGTTCATGTGTGATGCTTTGTGTGATGGTTTATTCTGTTCTTACTGCACATGTTTACTGTTATTGAACATCTGATGAATGAATGATGGATTAATAGAAGTGAAGATTTAATGACATATCTATATCTCTGTGTATACACTAGTTTAATAAAGGGGATCCGCGTATATACGCTAGTTTACTGAAGGAAAGTAGCGTATGGGTTTTAAGGAATGAAAAAGTAAAAAGATTTGATTATGCAGTAAATACTGATTCACCCCCCCCTCTCAGTATTTTTCCCAACAATTGGTATCAGAGCAGGTCCTTCTGCAGAAGCTTGATCGCTTGAAGGAGATATGTCACAATGGGAAAGAAGCAAAAGAAGAAGGCTACTGAAAAGGAGATATCACAGAAAACTTGTGCAGCAGAAAATAAAGAAGATAAATCAGGTATTGATAGTTGTTCTTGTGACTCACTTTCTGGTGCATGTAATGATGAAGATAGTGTAAGTAAAGTCTTGGATCTGAAGGAAGCTATCAAGAAAATTGAAGATCAACAAAGATCATTTAATAAAAGCGAAGCTATTTACAAAGAGATGATCTCTCAAATGGAAAAACAAATAGAAATGCTGAATGGACAGGTGGAAAAGTATCAAAGGTTTCATACTTATGCATCCAATCGAATTAAAGATCTAGAAGCAGATCTTGAAAAATCAAGCAAGAAGAATGAAGGACTTGAAGCTGCAATCATTTGTCTTCAGGAAGATTTAGAAGCATCAAGTAAGGAAAATAAGGAACCTCTACAATCAGTTGAAAAGGAAGGCCTTGAAGCAGAAATCATCTCTCTCAAAGAAGATCTGGAAAAATCAAATAAGAATAATGAAGAGTTGCAACAAACATGTGAAGGAAATGAAGATTGGTTGAAAGAAGAGATTCTAAATCTGAAGGATCAAGTTGAAGATGGAAGAAGAAAAGAAGAAAGCATGACAAAGCAATGTCAAGCCTTGGAGGTTGAGGTAAATATTCTCAAAGGTAAATTAGAAGAAAAGGTTACACTGTTGAGGTTTCATGATAGTACTAACATTTTGGACAATATTCTGAGTAATCAAAGGTCTCCTGCTATCAAACATGGTCTTGGTTTCCATGAAACTGTTAAAGGAGAATCTAGCTCACAAGGAAGTGCCAAAAATTCAAAGGATGACAATGCAAAACCTGAAGTGTTGAAAGAGACAAAAGCTCAACCAACAATCATGAATTCTCAAAGGAATTCATTCAAGAACGTTGAATGTTTTAAATGTCATAATTATGGACATGTTGCAGCAAATTGCAGGAGCAGATCATTTCAGCCTCAAACAAACATTTCCTACATAGAAAGGTACTCTGGTTTCTTCAAGGGATATTGTTTTTCATGTAACAAGTATGGACACAAAGCAGCTGATTGTAAAAGGAGGAAGAATAGAAATACTCATTATGATTCATATGCTTATTTTTCTGGACACATGAGATGTTATTCTTGTAACAAGTATGGACATATAAGAAAGGAATGCAGGTCGAACAGATATGAGAAATTTCAGCACATAAATAGAAAACAAATCTGGAAGAAGATGGAGGGATGGAATAAGAAAAAATCTAGAGAAGAAAAGGATGTTTTTGTGGATGCTCTAGAAGACAATGATTTTCTTGAAGAAAACACTCAATTCAAGATGAAGGACCGATCAGAAACGTAGGGAATTATGACCCTACTGCAGTCATCCGCTTCTGAAGCTGACTTTTCTTGTTGACTGCAGGAATGATGTGAGATACATTATGAGATTTAGTAATGTATCGTCACAAGAGGAGCAATGCATGATGACTCTCATGGTTGATTTGATTATACTGGTTATGTTTACTTCTGACAGCGCATCTGATGTGGAAAGGACAGGTACAGGAGGTACAAGCTCTGGAAGAAATGAAGGAAGATGGAAATTTTCTATGCTTCACTTTCCATACGCAAGTTCCATTAACTAAAGTCGCGTATACACGCGAGTTCCAGAAGACGCAGTCGCGTATGCATTGATGATAAGAAAATTTATCTGATAGCTGAAGATCTGAAGCAGAGGTCCAGGGGGAGCATCAGTCTGACTGCTGATTATTGCACTGTTAGCATCATTCTAGTTATACTCATGATAATGAAATGATGCATGGGTTCTTGTGTTGAAGATTATGGATGAAGCCTGGTTGCTTTATGATGAAGAGCATTCATTGTTGAGATGAAAGTCTTATAGTTCAGAGATGAGGACAGATCATGCAAAGATTTTTGTTGATGACTTGCTGTTGAAGGTGTCTCAGATTGCACAAGTTAAGGAAGAAGCACTGGTTTAGGGGGAGTAGCAGGTTGAATTCTAATGGTTGCATTATTGGCAATATGATTGCTTATTCTTTGGTCTTGGTGATACTCATGATCAAATGATGATGATTTGGTACATGGATTATTATGATGAGATTTTGAGCCCTGGTTGCTGATAAGTATCTTTGTGTGGTTGAGTTGGATATCATTTGTTTCAGATCATGTAGAGTTTGGTTGCTATGGTTGAGATCTTTTGCCTACATATGTTACTTCATGTTACATCTTGAAGATCATGGTGTTTTTGGACCACATGGATGATTGCTTGACACATATCTGAAGATGCTGTTCTGGTATGATAATCTCTTTTGGAAAGAATGTATTGATGCTGCAAAGGATCAGAAGGCTTGGTTACTAATGGGCTTATGCTACAACCATTGGATGACGCTTGAAGACACAACTACACTGTTCTATCTATCTGTAGTCCAGGGAAGCATTCAAATGTCCCAGAAAGAAGCTGAACACTGTCTTTGCCTCACAGAGAATCAGATCTGGTTGAAATTTAGAAGATGGCTTGGGATACGCGGGTTTCCTGAAACACAGTCGCGTATATACGCGAGTTCCTGCACAGAAAACCGCGTATGGTTGGTTGCTGACAATTTTTGGTTGGTTCAGCTCTCTTCAGCACAGCTGCAGTACTGTTTGGTATCTCTGATACTGTTTGGTATCTCTGGTGGTGTTCCAGTTCTCATAATTCTGTTTCTAATGTTTTGATAAAGATGCCTTGATGATTTGTTGGTGATGAAAGTGTTCAGGATGCACAAACTAAGGGGGAGCCTTAGTCATATGAAAAGGATGCTTGGATGCACAGATTCAGGGGGAGCATTAGCATTGCTGAGTATAATGCATTGTTGGCATTATGATGGTTCTAAAATATGTTCTCTTTCTTGAGGACTTTCTGGTGTTGGTTATGAAAAGTCATATTTGTATTTTGATGAAAAGGTCATGTTGAGACCCATGATGTAAAATTGTAATATTCGGTCATGTAAGGACTTGTCAAATTTGTAAACCCACTTGGTTGGGTAGCTGAGTCAAATTTTGTAAACCCACTTGGTTGGGTAGCTGAGTCAAATTTGTAAACCCAATTGGTTGGGTAGTTGAGTCTCATATGTAAATCCACTTGGATGGATAATTGATGTAAGTATGAGTCTTTGGTGATAGGAATTTCATAGAGTCATGTACTTCATTGACAAATATGTTTGAAGATTCAGCATGAACTCAGGGGGAGCTTGGCCACTTCAGCACATATCAGATCTGCAGAATGTTTCTTCCACATAAGGAGGAGAATGTTGGTTTTTGATCCGCCCTTTGCCCTTGATGTCAAAGGGGGAGAGTGACATGGTGTTTGAATGAAGAGAAGATAATGATGTCAAATATTTGGGAGAGTGACATATTTGGGAGAGTAACATATGTGGGAGAGTGACATGGTACCTATCTGTTGTGGTAACCAAACACCATCATGGTTGCCATCAAGTCCAAAGGGGGAGATTGTTGGAAATATGATGCAGGATGTTGTCCTTGATGGCAACCCACTGAATGAAGATGAAGACATGCGACTAATGACATGTGTTGTCCTTGATGGCAAACCACCTGATGAAGTTATTCTTGACGTAATAGACTTGGTAAATGATGTTTGTCAGCACTAAGATGATGAGTGTTGTCCATGAATGGCAACCCTCTTGATGAAGATGATGGCAACTTACTTGATGAAGTTGTGCTTGATAGAGTATGGTTTGATGAACCAAAGCTGATGTAATACACGGTGTGTACGAGAGCGAAGAAAGGAATTCGACATGTGCTAATTACGCAGTGAAAAGAGTATGTTTCTGTTGGTATACGCGGATTGTCCTAGGAAAGTCGCGTATGCCTTGAAAGGAACGTTCCAAGTCGCGTATGGGCTAGCGCTCTAAAAGTGCAAAACCAGGGGTAACCACCATGGTGTTGACCCATTGTATTGGGTAATGATCCGCCTAATTGACCCCGTCCAGGTAGTTTTGGGCTCATGGTATTGTTTTGGCCCATGGTATTGAAAAAGGGGCTCATGGTATTGAAAAGGATAAACCTATATAAGGAGAAGAAATTCATTGTGCAAATAGAAGTGTGGGTGCAAGGTGTCTGAGCTTGAATGAATACTTCTCTCTGAAGTATATCTGAATGGAAAGGGTTACACTTGAATGATAAATCTGAATGTATGATGCACCAATGATGAAGAAGGGGATCTAGATCTAAATTGCTCTTGTATTTGCGAGATCTGATTATGGAAGGCTTAGATCTGTGATGAGGCGAGCATCTAGGCGAACATCTGTCTGAAGCAAAAGGGTAGATCTGAACTGAATATCTGCTCTGATGAAGTATGCTGCTCTGTAATGATTGAAGATCTATACGCTACTTCACCGCGGAGGAAGCGCGTATATACGCAGCTTCAGCGAAGAGAAAGCGCGTATTCGCAATAAAATATACACTGAGGTATACACTGGTTTGTGTGGACGGAAGCGCGTATATACGCGACATCAGTGAAGGGAAAGCACGTATTCAAACTAGGGCTTGCTGAAGCAAGGGGTATGAAATATCTTATCTGTTCTGATGTTTTTATGCTTTATGATCTGTGTTGATATGTATCTGTTGGTGATGAATGTTTGTGCTTAAAAGTATGGAAAGGGTCCAGTATGAAAATATGATGAAAAGTGGCCTGCAAGTTGTGTTCTATTGAAGTTGTTGGATCCAGTGTGAAAATTGATGAAACGTGGTCCAAGGTGGTGCTGAGGGTTGTAGCCTTCAGTCAGGGGGTTGTAGCTCCCTTCCGGGTGAGGCTGGTAAACGAGATCGGGGGGTCGTAGCTCCCTTCCAGGAGAGGCTGGTAAACGAGTCAGGGGGTTGGAGCTCCCTTCCAGGAGAGGCTGGTAAACGAGCGCAGGTGGGTGCCTGCGTGCTGGTCAAATCTGCGCCAGCACATATGTTGTAAGATGTTTTCTCTATAATAAAATATTGAAGGCTGAGCAACTGCAGCGGTGGTTTTCTCCCGATTTGGGTTTCCACCTAAAAATCCTGGTGTTCATGTGTGATGCTTTGTGTGATGGTTTATTCTGTTCTTACTGCACTTGTTTACTGTTATTGAACATTTGATGAATGAATGATGGATTAATAGAAGTGAAGATTTAATGACATATCTAGATCTCTGTGTATACGCTAGTTTAATAAAGGGGATCCGCGTATATACGCTAGTTTACTGAAGGAAAGTAGCGTATGGGTTTTAAGGAATGACAAAGAAAAAGTTTTGATTATGCAGTAAATACTGATTCACCCCCCCCCTCTCAGTATTTTTCCCAACACAGTAAAACGCGCAAAGAATTCTTATTATATATCTTCAAATGACAAGTACCATGACCTAGACTTAGATCCTTGACCTATGAATGCCTCCAATACCTTTTCGTTAATTCTTTGACTACCTCCAACACTTATCCTTCTCTTCTGCTCCAATCTACACTGACCTGTACTAGTACTAGAGAACTCGGTCTCTAATTTTCACTTCTTATTACTTAGTCAACTATTGGAGACTAAATCTTCTTCACCTTTCATACACTTATAACCTTCTTGCTTTAATACTGCTTTCTTTTTTAGGTCACTGCCTTTAGGTATTATAGGTGCATACACAGTCTACCCTTAGGAAAATTAGTAAGTCCTTCTTCAAACAGATCCAAACCTTGACTTTTATGATTCAGGTTCTTTGCTCTTATTGATGTCACAAAGGAGTATGCAATACTTCTATGATATCCACAGATTATTCCTTGAAACAAACTCTGTGATATCTGCATTGTAACCCTGTACCACATCTTAGCGATCTGCACTTATATACTTCTTTATTTCTACACCCCGTTAGCCTTTTGAAATCTGCAAATTTTATCCTCTGAAATCTACACTTTCACTTCTGAACAGTCAGCAATGTTTCCTGTGGAAATAACGAAGAAAATTCACAATTTTTCTTGTGGAAATGAGCCGCGGTGACTGGGGTATATATGCTACACAGTCTTGGATTTTCGGCTGACCTTACAACAAAATTTTAGGTCGACTAGTACTAATTATCAACCAAATTTATTAAATCATTTCCAGTTTTGAATGAGAGTTGAATTGAGGGCTATTATCAGCCTTTCTTCAATAAGGTTTTTGAGGAATCCTTCAAACTAGATACTTCATAATCATGACTCTTAATTATACTAGAAGAAAAAACCCTATAGACATCAAGAAGAAGTCTATCTACATAATAATAAAATATTTCTCATAAAACCCATGAAGCAAGTACACCAAGAATGCATTTCATTATCTTTGACATATTCTTTACATATATACATAATTACATACTCAACATGAAGACCTACCTAGTTACACTTTTCAACATTTAGTGCACCACACTTCATCGGATTACTAACATGGGTTCATGATTTATGATAAGAAATTTAAGACATCAAATTGGCTAAACATTTTGTCATCATTGTCAGGGAAGCGTAATTAGGAAACCTTATTTCTTACATCTAAAAAAAATTACATGCGTAGTGAAAGATATTCTAGGGGTAAATTCATATCTAGAGGCAGGAGTTTAATTCCAACAACACCACTCACCCCACCTATACCACGTAGTGCTACACCACCATCTCAAACACATATTCCATACTTCACTAAACATAGAATTCCTGAAGTCTTAAGGTCATAAATCAAATCAGGAGGATCTTCTACTTCATCCACTGAGGTGGTCTTAGAGAAAGAAGATCCTAGATCTGCAACAGAAGGAGTAACCTTTTTCACCTCTACAGGAGAACACATTCTAGCTGAAGAGTTAGAAATTCCTAGTGGGGCAGAAGAATAACAAACTTTCTTCAACATTCCATTGATATAAGAACTAAAGGAATATCAATTAACTTTACAGTTAGAACCTTATATTAGCTCCGAGGAATCTACAATGGCAAGAGAAGGAGAAGGAGATGGAAAAATATTAAATGGATAAAATTTACTGTTTTGACGAGGAAGAGGTGGAGGATGAGGTAGAGGGAATAGAGGATGAGGTGAAGGAAATAGAAGAAATATGGAAGATGATAATTCTTTTAGATTCCATATAATTAACTAGGATACAAATGGCACAATGAAAAATATTTCACCTTCCATTCTTCCAAATTTCCATGGATTAAAGAGTGAAGATCCTGAAACCTTTTTTTTTGAATTTGATGCTTTTTGTAGACCTTATGACTACTTACAAGACTCTAAAAAAGTAAAGCTATTTCCTACAACACTTAAAAGAGCAGCTTTAAAATGGTTCATGGGTTTAGTCACACAATTTATTAGAACATGGAATGATATGAAAAGAGCATTTTTAGAAAGATATTTGGATTATTGCATACCTATTAATCGAAAGGATGAATTATTCAAGATGATGCAAAGAGAGGATGAGAACCTAAAGGTTCTAATTGAAATATTCAATTATAACATAAAAATAGCTAAAATGGAAAACTTAGATCAAGATACTTTAAAAGCTCTCTTGTTAAAACCCGTTAGAGATGAATGGATAGACATTCTCAACATGATGGGTAGGGGAGATATTTATCAACTCAAATTACCTGAAATTGGTGGATTATGTATTCATATCTCAAGGGGAAAATAAAAAACTAGGAAAAATCCAAGCGATCCTTCTCTCTCTAGAGTTAATAAATCTACAACTAGAACAGTAAGTAGGGTAGAAATTGGAAATATGCTTGAGAAATTTAAAATAGATATTTTAGGGAGTCTTAGTCAACAGATACACAACCTTAAATTAAAAAACAAGATGAAATATTAAACTAATGCCTTAGCTGTTGTCTATCCTAACTGCAAAAAGAGACTTAAGAGAATGTCCTCTTGATGTAAAAATCATAGAGACCTATGTGATTTGCTCAGAAAATCATGAGACTTAGAGTTTCCCTTCAATCCCAGGTCTTAAGGTTATTTTTAAAGAAGAATTAAATTTAAATCCAGTAGAACCTCTTTTCTTTTTCCTTGGAATACCATGGCAGGGGCCACAAACTAAAGGTTTTAACAACCAAATGTATACTCAGACCCCACCAAATAATTGGAATTAATGGCAGAAACCTTGGTCCCAACCTCAACCTTTGGCACAAGGAATGTAAAATCCCTATTGTAGATATTCAATACTACCAATATCCTTCATTTTCTCCAAACTATCCCCCCAAACATTTTCCACAACAAAATCAAAACCTCAACTCTAAAACCAAAATCCACAACTTTCGTTAACATTTTCACAAAGACCAAACTAACTAACTGCCCAGCCATTGCCAAACCCCAATAATAAAAATCCTCAGAATGCTTACACTATAGAAGGGAAACAATTTCCAACTTACATGATTACTCCAATAGATCTTAATGATGTTCAACTTAGATCTCGTAGAATATTAGAAAGGAAAAATCCTTCTGTTGTTATTCAAAAAAAAGATAATTTTGATGAAGAAATTTCTATACAGCAAAATAAGAGTTCTGAAGAATGAACATATCTTTAATAGAACCAACATTCTGAAAATGAAAAACAAGAAAAAACAATAGACTCAACTCCTATCATAGAGCAACCATCAGTATCTATTTCTAACCCTCCTTTCCCTAAAATATTAGAAGTTGATAGAGAGGTAGAAAGACATATAAATTTTCCCAATTATGATTTTCTAGATGAATTGAAAAATGTCTGTATCAAGATTCCTTTTCTACAGGACATTAAAGAGATTCCAATTCTAGCCAACACAATAAGAGATTTCAGCATGAAGAAACCAAGAAGAAAAAAAAAGAAATAAAAAGAATTCAGTTAGTAGGAAAATTGTAGACATTATGATGGGAAAAAATTCCATACAAAAAAAATAGGTCTATGAAGTCCAATTGTAAAAACACATACCAATGGTATTGAAATTCCAAATACATTGATTGTTTTAGGAGCAACTATAAACATAATGAGAAAACAAACCATGGAACAACTCAAGCTTCCAAATCTTTAGTATACACCTACATTACTGCAATTAGCAGATAGATCAGTAATCAAGCTATATGGTGTATTAGAATACATTTCAGTATCCTTAGAATCTTGGGAATATCTGGTCTCTTTTATGATTTTAACCCCCAAGGACAATCTAGGAGGACATCCACTAATATTAGGAAGACCTTGGTTGGCTATAGCTGATGCGTTCATTCGTTGTAGATCTAGTGACATAAATATCTCTGATGGTAATTCAATGAAGAAATTCACTCTATATCCTCTAACAAAAGCAAACACAAAATTAGAAGATGAAGAATGGATTGATGATGACAATGATATACAACCTCTCTTTACTATTTCTGGTATTAGTGAAGATATTCAAATCTTAAATTAAATAGAAAGCTTTGAATCATCTGCAGAATATGAACATGATCATTTTCAAGAATAATGAAATATTGAATGCTTGTAATCTAGGCAGATGTCTAATATATTCTATGGAAGAATTTGGTAACTCTATAGTTGAAATCATTCCGGGAAAATCTTTCAACATAAACAAAAACTTGGAAATATTACAACAAGAAAAGCTAATCAAAACATTACAACAACATTATTTTGCATATGCATGTGAATACACTGACATGAAAGGAATCAGTTCTAAGACATGTATACATCACATCTACATTGAGGAAAATTGTAAACCTATCAAACAACCTCAAAGAAGGATGATTCCAAATCTTAGGGAAATTGTGAAAGAATAATTGCAAAAATTACTGAATGTAAACTTCATTTACCCAATTTCAGACAGTTAGTGGGTTTATCCATTAGTGATTGTACATAAAAATAATGGTAAGTGGATGGTATGCATTAACTATCAAGAGTTGAATAAAGCTACCCTACAAGGTCATTTTCCTTTACCTTTCATAGATAAAGTATTGGATACATTAGCATGAATGAATTATTTCTCACTCTTGGATGGTTTTAATGGTTAAAATCATAAATAGGTAGCACCTGAAGACCACGATAAAGCCACATTCACATGTTCATGGGGAACCAATGCCTACTGAGTACTTCCTTTTGGTTCGTGCAATGCACCTGCAACATTCCAAAGGGCATTATTTGGAATTTCTTCTAATCTAATACATGATTGTGTGGAGGTATATATGCATAAATTTATAGTTTATGGGAATTCATTTGAATAATCTTTAGAAAACTTGGAAAAGGTTCTTAAAATATGTAAAGAAGAAAATCTTTCATTAAGTCATAAAAAATTCTTTATGATGTTTACTAAAGGAATTGTTTTGGGACATCACATTTTGGGAAATGGAATTAAAGTTGATTCATCTAAGGTTGAAATCATTTCCAAATTATCAGTTCCAAGTTGTCAAAAGGATGTTATAATTTTTCTAGGATTCGAAGGGTATTATAGAATATTTATAGAAAAATTCACTAAAATAGCATCTCCACTCTTCAAATTTCTTACCAAAGATTGTGAATTCAGTTTGAATCTTGATTGCCAATTGGCATTTGAAACTTAAAAAAAAAAAAATTCTGAAGCACCCATCTTAATAGGTCCAAATTGAAAACTAAATTTTCACATTCCAATAGATTCTTGAGATACAGCTCTGGGAGTTGTATTAGGAAAAAAATATTTGATCCCCTATGCCATCTATTACACAAGAAAATTTTTGACTCCTACTGAGTTAAATTACACTATAACTGAAAAAGAATTTCTAGCTGTTGTTCATGCTATCAATAAATTTAGACATTATATTACCTACTATGAAACCTTTATTCATATAGATAATTCTGCAATTAGATATTTAATGAATAAATCTATCACTAATGGCAGAATCACAAGATGGTTATTACTCCTACAAGAATTCAATATCACCATTCTAGCCAGCCTAGAAAACAAATCATAGTTGTTGATTTCTTGTCTAGCATTCAAAATGTTAAAAATGATACTCCAATAGAATATAATTTTCCTGTTGAATATCTTTTTGCAATAACTACTAAAACTGCTTGGTTTTCATATATTGCTAATTACTTAGTCATAGGAAAGTTACATGCACATTTGTTTCCTAGAGAGAAAAGAAAAATTATTCAAACTACTCATGGGTTAATGACGAATTGTATAAAACAGGTCCAAATCTCATCATCAGAAGGTGTGCTAGAGAAGATGAAATGCCTTAGATTATTAAGGCATGTCATGATGAATGCTGTGGTGGAAACTTTGTTGATAAGAGGACTGACTATAAAATACTTCATTTAGGATTTTGGCCATCCATCTTTAAAGATACCAGGGAGTATATCAAAAGGTGTGACAATTGTCAAAGAATGGGGAAACCTATTCCTATGGATGAAATCCCATTACAACCTCAGGTACTCATCGAACCATTTGAAAAATGGGCCCTGGGATTTTTTGGACCAATCAATCCACCATCTAATCTAAAGAAATATATTCTGGTATGTATTGATTATGTCACTATATGGGTAGAGGCTAAACCACTTTCTTTAGCTAATGAAAATGTTGTAGTTAAGTTTATTTTTGAGGATATTTTCACTCGTTTTGGTGTCCCAAGGGAAATTTTGGCAGATCAGGGTACCCGGTTTACATCCAAGTTGGTGGAGAAGCTTGTGGAGAATGACAAGATCAAACATACAAAATCCACTCCTTATCATCCGCAAGGAAATGGTAAAGTGGAGTCTACCAATAAAATGATCAAAGGAATTCTCACTAAGAATGTACATCTACACAAAAAGGATTGGGAAGGCAGGATTCCTGAGGCCTTATGGGTCTACCGGACCACATGAAGGAATACAATAGGACATACTCCCTATGAAATTGTTTATGGGAAGCAAGTATTAGTTCCTATATAATCTTAGATCCAAACCTTCAAGATGGTAGTCTAATTAGGGCTTGACTTATCAGAAGCCCAGAAACACAGATTGGAGAAACTTAATGTGCTTTATGAAATCAGGCAAGATGTAGTTCAAAGAACCAGTTTAGTCTAGAAGAAAAGGTCCAAATGCCATGATAAATATATAAAGGAGAAAAATTTTCAAGTAGGGGATTGGGCAATTTTTTTCGATTCAAAGTTCAAAGACTTTCAAGGAAATTTTCATACTCATTCGCTTGGGCCTGATGATATTGAACAAGTCTTTGACAATGGATTAGTTAGGATAAGGACAATTAATGAAGAAAATCTACCTCTTCTTGTGAATGGACATAGATTCAAAGTCTATCATAAGCCAATTTCAAAGGAGTAGTTTATCAAAATTTTCCAAGATAATAGTGATATGAATTTAGTGAAGAAGAAACCTTCTTCTTCCCCAATGGTGTTTTTATTTTTCATATCTATAAAAAAAGAGAAAAAGAGAAAAATACAGAATATATATATATATATATATATATATATATATATATATATATATATATATATATATATATATATATATATATTATTCAAAAAAAATATTTGTATAAGTGTGAAAAGAAATCAATTATTGACATCCTTGTACAAAAAATATAGGATTAAAATTAGAGTTCTGACATCTTATATTTTCTTTTCCATTCTAAAAATAACAAAAAATTTTGTTCCCTTTCTTTTTCTGAAAAAAATAAAAGAAGTAGTAGAGAACTACTTTCATTCTACAGTTGTCATTCCAATTTGTAGCTGACATTCCATTCTGCAGCTGATACCACATTCTGCAGCCTTGTTACATTTTTCTTACAACCTACTGAAGCAAGAATATTTAGCACAAGAAATTTAAAACTCCCTTTGATGATCATCATGTTGAAGGATACCTAAAGGATCAACATCAAGGAAATAGAAACAAGAGGTTAGTTCTAAAAGGTATGTTACATAAATTTGTATAAATAACAAGATAGAAAACATCAAAATATATAACGTAGATGATCACATGTTGCCTCAATCTGTCATTATTTGATTTGATTTGGACTCACATCATGTCATAAATCGACCACATCATCTGCATCATATTTCATAATTATCCATAACGGATTCTCCCATTTATGATTAAACGTTCATATCCTACTGTTGTAACCTATTCATATACATTTATTAAAACCCCATCAAGTATTCACTTCCTTCATATTTCCCTACAAACCCTCGACGTCCTTAACCAGATCTGTAACTCAATTCACTTCATATAGAGAAGAATAATTTTGAAGGCTAGACTCTTCAGGACAAAATACATGGGTTTGATAGTCAGGAGTGAAGCAGCGGGAGCTAAATACATGGAGGGTTATTCTCAAATCAAAGATATGCTGTAGAAGTTTAAGTGGCTCAGGTTTATAGAAAAAATTTATGGTTTCCACAAAGAGATCACTAAGCCTTTTGTGAGTTCTTTCGATGGAACAAAAGTGGAAATAGGAGACATAAAATTTTCAGTGGCTAAGGCCTTAATCACTGAAGCCACAGAGCTCCCAAGAGTTGGTGAGAGATGGTTCAAAAAAAATGAATTTCATAGTGAATCATGGAGATTTTTTCCTCAAGAATCCAGGTATGGATATTGTTGTTTACAAAAAGGGTATTCCTAACACAACACTCAAGAGAAAATGGAGAAATATGCTTTTAATTTTGCAGAATTTTATCACTTGTGAAGGTAGATATGGTTGCATGTTGGTGTATCATATTCGGTTGTTGATGAACATTTTGGAGGATGGAGAAATAAAACTCCCTTTATTTCTTTTGAATGGTTTAAAAAGAATGTTCAAAAATGTGCAGAAAAGAATTCAGTTTATAGACATCATTATGAACCATCATGGGTCAGTAAAAATACTTGTTTAAGTCCATTTGAAAAGTATAGGAGACTTTTGGGAGAATTTTCTAATCAGAAACCATTTCCAAGATGAGGCAAAGAAGCCTAAGGAAGAAAAGACTAGAAAAAGTAGAAGAAGGAATACCGATACAAGCATTGAAGACAGACCTTCACCTCCACTACAGCAACAAGAGGACGAACTTACCTTTGCGGAGTTGATGAAAAATAAGAAACAGGGTGGAGTTAGAGGAGAAGTAAAATAAAAAAGAAGAGCAAGGTTACAAGTGAAAAAAAACTTAAACCCTCCATAGAGAAGGAGAAGCTCTATACTCTGAGGGTCAATGAAGAAAACACCATCACAAGAAACAGAGTTTGTGAATTTAGAGGAGGAACCTCAAGTGCCATCACCCATCAATATCTCTCCTCCACATAGTCCTATAAATTCTCCTGTACATAATTTTGAAGGCAGTCCCGGTAGAATATTTACAGGCATAGACCCAACACATCAAGAGATATATGACTATATTGAGTCATTTGACAAAAGGAATGCAATAGTGAATCCAGGTATGCAAGAACAACTGATTAGTCCACAAGAACCTCTGGTTAACACCCTCAAGAAAGAAATATATGAGCTAAAGTTACTAAATAGGCACATTAAATAGGAGAATGAATATTTAAAGAAGGAGAACCGATTGGAGAAATTCATTAATGATAACACCATCCGTCATTTGGGACTGTGGTACAAAAAGAACAGAAAGCTAAAAGGAAAGAACAAATCTCTAAACAAGACAGTCATAAATATCAAGTACAAACTCCTTATGAGGAAGCCCAGGATGGAAGTCACCTCAATGAAAAGCAAGAAGAGAAAACTGGATATATTAGCAGAGGTGTCTGAACAAATGCAATAGGAGAATTAATTCCACATTTTTGATAATTTCATGAGGACATGCAATGGCTTCTTTGTTGGGGTATGTTGAACCTCAGAAATGTTCTTTCTCTAACATCTTTTCTCATCAATTTTCCTTACCTTTTCATAAATCTGTAACTAGAATCAGTGATAAATGACACGTTTTATCTCAGAGAATGCATTTGAATGATCTCTATGTTATATTTTGATGTTCTTATTATTTGAATGATTTTTGGTAACTCAGCTACGGAAGGCATCCTATTCTGCAACTAATTTTTGTTTCCGCAGCTACTTTAATGGTTTGATAGATTTCGAGGAGTGAATGAAGGCATGAGTCACATGGGCATGTTTAGAATGATCCGCATATGGATCTCATCCTATCCACCTAGTTGAATTCTACAGAAAAAGGTGCCTATGCTCATGGTCAAAGTGTGGTCAACGAACGTGATTTGAGAACGAAGAAATCTTGAGTTGCTCTGATGTAGCAAATCAAGAGTTCACCACTTATATTTTTATTCTATGTTTCAGTTGTAATTGCCATTTGTAGGCTGAAATAGCTCTAGACAATTAAATTTAATTTTGTTTAAATACAGGTATTTTGAAAACCGAAAAGAATATTAATTTTGTAAATGTTGTGTCTTCTTTGAGACTCTGTTGTTTTTCATAATACAAAGACCACGTTCATTGTTCTAGTTTCTTCTTTATGTGCGTATAGTCTTCTAGGATCTCAACTCATTCTATCACAAAGGGCCCCTGCACAGAAGGAGTTTTCATTAATTGTTTTAAGTTTAACTTCATTAGCTTTGTTTTGTCAATTCGTAAGTTAAATTTATATTGATTTGCAGTTGTTCTTCAGATTAAATTGTTTATCATTTCATAGATTAAATTTATGAATGCATTCTTAGAATTAGTTTTAGAATGTCTGTGTAATATTTTTCTTACCAAAAACATCTCAAGAAAGTAGTTCTTCTATTTTCCAAAATAGGATTATGATTGAGGCATTAGAGCATACAGTTACCTTAGTTTTCTTTACATGTTTTTACACTACTTTCCTAGATTAAATCCTGAATTAAATGTATAATTAGATGCTTGTAAAGATCATGTGAAGAAGATGAGTTTGTCATTCTTCCAAATTGGATGATTGAGTATTTAAAATATACAGTAGTTGAGTTTTCCTTTACATATTTTTATATTACTTTCCTATATTAAATCCTCAATTAAAAGTATAATTAAATGTTTGTAAAGATCATAGCAAGAAGGTGACTTTGATATGCTTCCAAAATTGGATGATTGAGTATTTCAGTCTTACAGTAGTTGAGTTTCCTTTAAATTCATTTTAAATTCTTTTTTAGATTAAATATTTAAACTAAATTATAATCAATTGCTTGTAAATCATGTCAAGAAGATGAATTTGTCATTCTTCCAAAATTGGATGATTGAGTAATTGGTCATGCAGTAGTTTCTTTTCAATTCCTTTGAATTTTCTTTCATTTAAATTAGCATTGTCATTTCAATTCTTAGTCATAGGATTTATTTTTTTAATCCATGGAGTAGAGTGAGAGTAAAATTAGCTTTGAATTCCAAAAAGATCAAAGTCATTAGAACAAATACTTTCTTTTTTAGATCATATTCTAACTATTTAAACTTTAATTCATTTTTATGCAAATTAGAATAGTTAAGGAACATTTCCTTTTCTTCCTTCTTTCAAAACTAGTTTTTAATATTAAAACTTCATTAGATTTGGTTGACTCATTTCATAGTTCTCATTTCTTAAGATTAACTCCTTTAGACACAAAGAAACAAAACCCCCAAAAACAATATAAAAACATACACAACGAAGTAAGAAGAAGGTTAACTAAGCATATATAGTGCACCACACTTCATCAGAGTACCAACCTCGGTTGATGTTTTATGATAAGCAATTTAAGATATTAAATTGGCTAAACAAGGGTTGTCCTCCTTAGCAGGGATTGCAGCGTAGAGTAGCTCTATCATATTTTTTATTTTCCATTTATTCTGTACATGTGTGGAGTGTTGTGGTTGCTGTATTAGTTGTAAGTAGATTCACTCTAGTCTGAGGTATTTATTTTTCTGTTACACAATCTCAATTAAAAATACCAGTTGTAGTCGATTAGTGTACGGCACACCTAGGTACTTGTTCATCTGAAGTATCGTTACATTATTGTAGATATATTTATTCCTACATAAGTGATTTGTTTTAGTAATTGATTCAACAATGATTTCGATTCATCTTGATTTTTCCTCTTGTTTGATGTATCGACACATACAATGCACTGTCATTGAAATAAAATGCGTCCCTTGACTAATAATTTATGTGTATTGTCTTATTCATTTAACATTTATTAATATAGTCCAACATTTTGGCGTCATTTCCGCGGATGGCAGTAACAATATAATCAACCAGAATGGTTTTTTTGATGGTAGGGTGTTCCTATTCAGTAGTTGTTTAGCAGGAAGATGAGAGGTAAGAACCTATGCATCACTCTACCATACTTGAGTGAGCTCACCATTGATACATTGGAGAACTTATAAGTGTGAGTTTTTTGTTTTCTTTTAGCGTGTCTTCATCTATAGAGTTGTTGGGCGGTAAGACGAGAGGTAAGAACCTAGGCTGACTCACCGTTGTAGAACTGAGGCAGTTATAGTGATGATTGATACACATAGGTTCCATGTGTATTTTTAGGACAACAAAGAAATGATAAAACCCCCAACCTAACTAACTATAGGAAAGTCCCCAAAATTCATGGGATGAGGTCAAGGAACAAAGCAACAACAAAATATGGAATCCAGTTGAAGAACTTCACGATATAAAAACTATAGGAAATCAAGACTGTATTAAAGACTGGTTTTACTCTATCTTTTCTTGCAACATCACTCCATACTTCAAAAATTCTTCTCACCATCCTTAATAGGGAAGTTGGTCTCTCATATCCTAGCACTTATTAACATACATCTTTCAGTTATGGGTATGTCCATACTTGAAGCCTTATTTTGAAAATGGCTTCATTGGAAGTACTCTTATACATAATTATATTTTATTTTTCAAGGTAGAGTAGTGTAGTGTAGAAAATAGAATAAATGAAGAGATAAAGAAATAAATTTCTTTACATGTAAAAATATTTTCTTTTGTTGCAACATGCTGTGAAAATTAACATCAGTGATCAATATTCAAATTTATTTATGTATGTAGATGTATTATATTAGAAAATGAAATTTCTACAAACACTTATATTCATTTTGATCACCTTCTTGGAAAAATTCCTTGATTATCATATCTTATGGCTTGCAGGCTTGATGAAAATCAGTGAAAACACAGTCGGGACAATCATGTTTTGAAGGACCAAATGAGAATATTTTCAAAACCTGTTTCTATCCTACGTAGCCCTTTATTTATACTTTCTAACCCAGTTTTAATGACTCAATTTTTATTTGAAACGAAAAAATTATGACCAAAGCATTGACATGATGTCTAGTAGGCAGCTCAGGAACAAAGCTAGGAAAATC
The DNA here is from genome assembly GCA_034641835.2 of Pinus albicaulis. Lineage (NCBI taxonomy): Eukaryota > Viridiplantae > Streptophyta > Pinopsida > Pinales > Pinaceae > Pinus > Pinus albicaulis. The sequence continues at coordinate 964,582,039 of CM076581.1, read as the reverse complement.
AGTGTTTGGAGACCTAAATGACTAGATTTTGGAAACTAGTTTCTATGCTATATCCCCCTATGAATCTAGTTTCAATGGAAATTTGAATCACTTTATTACGATATCATATGAGGAAGTTATGAACAAAATAATGATTGTTGATCATAAATCGTCACTCTTAAAACTATGTTTTTCTAGCTGTTCATTACTGTATTTGACCAATCAATTATTCCTTCCTTAAAAACTTATTTCTATTGGAGATATATAAATAAATCTACTTTAATTTCCAATTTGAATCAGTTCAATCCATCATCTAACGAAAACTATATGCTTAAAATATCAACTATTTGTCTATGTTTGGAAATTGAAAATGGCTTTGTTATGAAAGTTGTTCTAATTAACGTTGACATACCATATCATGAATTTTTTAAAACTTGCTTCTATTGGAGATTTATATTTGAATTATCTTTAATTTGGCTTTTGAATCACTCAAAATTGAGGAAAAACAAAGAATTTATGATTAAAACATTGTTGGTTAGTATGGTTAGCCACTGCCCTCCCGCATGTGACAAATAAATTTTCTTTTTTTATCTTTCCATGATTTGTTTGACAAAGTAACTACTTGTTACTTTTTTTGCATATGTCTTGAATGCATAGAGCCCTCGAATTTCTCTTCCTCCATGATTTTATGTTTTATTACAGATAGATGCTCGTTTTTTGCAGATCCAAGGAGAATAAAGGAGGTCCATTTATGAACAAGTGGTTCTTGAAGGAAATAAGAGCTTGTTGCAAACATTGTTCCTGATTTTGCTCACCAAAAAATATAAAAAAACATGAATAATTTTCATCACTTGATGGATTTTATAAAAAAGGAAAGGGGAATTGGTTTCCATTTGAAGATCCAAGTCATTTCTACCAAAGCATTTTTCAATTTATTCACCATCCACACACTGATGATTCCCTTAGAAAACAACATTGCTGCAACAAAAAAAAATTACAACCATTGTAACTATATTTATTTACTTATCAAGCTTTTCAATAAAGAGTTGTTTCTTTTCTAATTTCTCTTATGCTTTTATGTTTCAGGTATTGTTTACTTTAAAATCACATTTTTTGTTTTGTTCTCAAAATAAAAGAAGTAAGTGTCCGTTGTTGTTATTCTTGAAACGTTTCTAAGTACTCGGTGTTGTTACTCCAAAAAATTTTCTAAGTACTTGGTGTTGTTACTCCTCCAATGCCGTTACTCTGGAAAATTTTTGAAGTACCAGGTGCTATTGCTCCTTGAATGTTGTTACTCCGGAAAATTTTCTAAGTACCCGATGTTATTACTCCAATTTTGTTACTCAAATTTTTTTTCTAAGTGTCAGGTGTTGTTACTTCGAAAAATTTTCTAAGTATCTAATATTGTTACTCCACCAAGGTAAGCCACTAATTCCATCCTCGACTAATTCCATGGATTTTATTGGTATTTTACTTATGACATGACTAACCCTAACCAATGCAAGTCATACCTTAGTTGGGGGGAGGTCAAATATTTAATAATAAGGATGATAATTATGGTAAGCCTTGTCAGGAATGATTCACTCTTAATTCCTCATTATTATGTAAAAGTGACTAATCTTCCTTCGTGTCACCTCAGTCACAATATCCTTTTTCCCTTTCCCTGTTATTACTTAAGTCATGGTTGTTACCTCAGTTACAACTATTTTTGTTGCACAATTTTCATTTTTGATTCAACATATGTAGGTCTTTCCCCTTAGTGAATGGGAAATACTTTTAATGGTCTACGCCTTCTTTGTCATAATGATTGGGTATTCAATTTCTCTTTGTTTATCTATAAACATAATCTTATTTTTAAAGGAATAATTATGCAAAGATGATTTCATCATGCCAATTTCCAACTTTCATAATTGGTCAAGTCTTTGATCTTGTAAAATTTATAATGATGATCACAAAATTGTATTTCATCTTTCGATCGCTATCTTATGAACTGTTCCTCAAACCATAATTTTAGCAATAAATATATTTGACAGTTATTAGTTTCTAAGAAGAAAAACTATCCAAGTTGAAAATAGTTAATACAAAACTTTTTATGCCATCCTTAGCTCTTAAGGAGTTAACTTGTCAATCCATCTATTAAGTAATATTTTGTTGATTAGAAATAACCATAGTGGAATTTTAAACATAAATAGTCAACTGGGGGTAGGAGGTCTCATCACGAGTTGACCTACCATGATCATAGGCCCTAATAAAGTGACATTACCCCTACTGGTTATGAAGCCAGAGTAATGGCCTTCGGTCATAAAACTAAAGGACAAGAGGTGTCATCACAAGTTGACTTGTTCACTTTTGTTAACTCTTGTGAATGGAATTGTTATTAACTGGTTCCCAAGCCAGAACAATGATATTCAATAGACATCTAAGTAAATTGAAATGCTTTTTTAACTATGTACTTTAGATGAGACACTGGCATTTTAATGGGTTAAAAAGGCATCCCTGTCAAGGCTATGGACTCCTGCTAGTAGCAGTGGCAATGTATATGGTATATAAGTTAAATTAATACTATAGTCTACTTGGTTACCTTGTTTTCTCAAATCTAATTGCCTATAAATATTATTGTTGCATATATAAGGTTTTCTAAAACTCAAGTTCATGTAGTAATATTTAATCAGCTCTAAGATGATGGTGGCTATGATTTATATCTATTATTGAGTTATAAATATTTTACATATCAGGGATGAAATTTTTTAGGACATTTTATATTTGAAATTTTGTATCATCTAAATATTTCATTCATTTATTCTACAAGTATCATATATTTAACCAAATATAGTTGATTTTCCCAATCAGTTTGCATTTATTCATAGCCTAACAACACCACTACTATTTAGAGGTAGAATAAAGAGGCTTAATTCTGATTTTGAATCCCAGGTAATTGGTTAGACCTTGAGAAGAAAAGACAAAGATAATTAATTCTCACAAATTTTGTGTTCATAAAAACCAAATCTTACGGTCTAGGGAATAAATATTTTTCTCATCATTTTTACCCTCATTTCCCTTCTTATCCATTGTTGTCTCATCCCATTCACAACATGATTATTTCACTTTTATATATAATGAGGTAATTGAGGTGATGCATTATTGATTAAGGATAATCATCAGATGTACTATAGAAATCTTCATGACAGGGAAACTAATCAGCTTGGTGGAAGGGAACCTTGCTATACTTTCTAATTACTTTTTTTTCAGTTCAACATTCCATACATGTCATTCCACATATTTATGGAGGTAAAACTTGAGGTAAAATAATGTAAGTTGTTGATTTATTAAAAGTTTAGGAGAATGTCATGAAAATCCATTGAGCATTATTCACCCATATTTTTCAACCGCTATTTCATTTATCATCCATCAATCTCCTTATTCATTCACAAAATCTCTCTTATTTTTTGTTCTTATACACCAAGAAAAGATCTCAACAATAATCACAGCAACCACCTGAACTTGTTTTCTAGTATAGCATGAGAACATGCTAATTTTCTAGTTTTGGGGAGAAAGAGTTGTTATATTTCAAGAAAAACCAATTTTACCTACAACCATTTTGCTGATATATTGAAATTTTTTCATTGGTTTGCTTTGATTTTTGGTATGGACAAGTATTAAGAAAAAACTTGTGAAATTTCACGAAAAAAATGATTTAATTTTTTTTGTTGAGAAATTAAACATCATTACCTACAACTATTTTGTTTATATCTCAAGATCCATGCATCTTATAGATTAAATTTTTGGAGTCAAAAAGCATTGATATAGTAAAAATTTGATTGCATTATTTCTGCTAAATCTAGTTTGTAATATTTGAGAAAATGGTTAATGATTATTTTTTTTTACTTGTATCATACTTTGTTGCAACTTCATATACATCTGGTTGAAAATGGAAATTGTTACAACTTCATTAATTGAACATCTATTATTTTAAAGAATCATTTGGGGAAAATCTTTTTATTCCATCGATATCATGAGTTGAAGACTAGATCTTGATTATTTCAATTACAACTTGGCTAATACAGAGACATTGGGTTGCATGTGGAAATGCAACATGTTCAGTTTGGGGGAGATGTTGGGTCATTAAATTTTCATTATTATTACCATTTCTTAACATATATTTCATCCATTCCTACGATTCTTTTATCACAATATTTATCACAATTTATCATTTAATCCCATTTCATAATTATTTATCCTCTTATGGATAAGTAATATTTATTCTCCTTTATTTTTAATAAATTGAATATTATTATGAATTATTTTGTAAATGATGGTTTATTAATGAATTTTTTCTAACTCATGATTTTAGCATCCAAGATCTCTTTCAGATAGCAAATTTGATCTTTAGTTCAAAATTAAATATTCCAACTTAGAAATTCGCTCGGATAACAAGTGACAGTTTTGTGTTGGACATTTCGGGCAAACAAAGAAGAATATTGAAAATCTGAGACATGCGTTTTGTGTAGAACAGACCAAATTAGTTTGTCAATGAGTAGTTTTCCAAAATTCGGTCTTCGTTGGGAGAAATACAAGGTTCTTCGAAGAACATATTCGCATATTTTATGTTGTGGCCATTTTCCAAATTTCCTAAATTGCAATAATCAAATTCGACTTGTTACAGCTCAATCATGGTGGAAAGATCTCTTGGATTTTTTAATCAATATGAATTGTATGGGAAATCGTTTTGTAATCAGTTGGTTGGATATTTTTATTTTGTAGCTTGTATATTTAAAAGACACAAATCAGAGAGAGAGGGATATATATCATAAACTTGACTCTGTAACTTTCAATCATCATAATACTAAAATATTGTGTTGCTGCTACATGTGTTGACTGAGTTGATTTTTATTTAACCTTTTTTCTTCCTGCGTCCTGCTGGGGGGAAGGGCCCTCCTCCTTAGCACGGATTACAGCATAGAGTAGCTCTATCATATTTTATATTTTCCATTTATTCTGTAATTGTGTGGAGTGTTGTGGTTGTTGTATCAGCTGTTGAAAGTTTTAATACAACAAACAAAGGAAATCTGTTTCCCCCAATAACAAAGAGAATACTAAAATACTACATAAACTAACATTCATACACACAGATAGACAACGTAACATAGGAGCAAAACTCTTTTTTAATTTATTCAACTCTTCTCTAAGTTTGAATTCTTTCTACTCTCTCTGTCATAATGAAAATTACATCATCTAATATCAAAATGGTCGAAGCCTGTAAAAAACCTTATCCTATTCAATTATGTTCAATGTTGAATAGAAGTTCAACAACCAAACATCCTTGGGCTGTCGAAACCCATTTCTTCGTTAAAAATGACACACACATCGTATTTTTTTTTATACACAAAAACACGTAAAAACGCATTCAAAACACGAAAGGGCGGATCTCAAATTTTATATGTTCTGGCTCTGAGGCCTCATCGCATCCACACAAATCAGTGATCTCAAACTTTACTTGTTGGCGCTATCCTTTAAAATTTGTGGGTTGTGATGTGCGATGAAGATGTAGCACATATCACATCGCACTCGAAATAACATAGCCTGCGGAACTTTAAACGGAAAACTTAAAACTTTGTAGGCGTAATGTGCGATAACATGATTTTGTCGCAAAACAAATAATATATGTTGCGGTGATGAAAGGTAAATTTATGAAGTTGTGATTGCGGTATTGCGGGTGGTAAAGGTTGGTAAATGCGATAACCAAAATACAAATGAAATAGCATAATAACAAAGGTTTGTTTCATGTGGTAAAGGTTTAGATGGGTCTCGCTGATATCGCATCGGTAGGGATTTAACATAACATGCGGTGAGGGCTTAAGGTTAAGACTTAAAATTTGTGAAGTGCAGGAAGCGAAGCGATAAGTTGTGGTAAGTGTGAAATGCACGAAGAAAAGGTTTTGTGGAAATAAAAAGGGTTTACGGGTTTTGCAATGCAGTGGATGGTATATGTGGGTCCCGTCGATATAACATCAATGAGGAAATAATATTGTGGTGAAAGGCGTTAAGAGGTAAAGTAAAAGATTTGTGATGCGGGAAAAAGGTAAGTCAAACATGGTGGTTGAAGAAATAAATGCAGAGGATGGCCATGGGTACTGCGTTCTGATCTTTTGCGTGAAATGCCTCTAGCTCTATGGATCTATGCTCATCCTTCTTTGGAATCAAAATTGATGAACTGTGGGATGCGCCACTGCTTATTCATGGAGGTGGCTGGGAGTATAGTTCCAACACCCCCCCTTAATCACAACTTTCATCATCAGTCATTCCCAGACATTATCTTAGGTATACAAAACTTCTTTGTCCCAATGGCTTTCTGACGATATCAACAAACAGTTCCTTTGTCCTACAATGTTGCAAAAATAATCTCACCATTGTTAACCAATTCTCTTATAAAATGACACTTTGCATCAATATTATTTGTTCAAATAGAATTCTTTGATAATGCAATTGTTGAGCTATTATCACAATAAATTTTGGTTTCCTTGTCTTGCTCATGACACAAATCTCTCAGCATCCTTCTCATCCATACTGCTTGGCATGTTGCTATCGTTGCTGCCATATATTATACCTCTATTGTTGATAATGAAACTATTGGTTGCTTCTTGGAAGCCTATGAAATGGCTCTCGATCCAAAATGAAACACATATCCAGATGCGCTCTTTCTATCATCTACACTTCCAGACCAATCACTGTCAGTGTAACCAATAAATTTAAAATGATTAGTTGAGGAGTATAGAACACCATACTCCTTTGTTCCATTCACATACCTCAATATTCTCTTGGCTTCTTGTCAATGTGTTTCCTTTGGTGTCTCCATTAATCTGTATAATAAAATCACTGCATACATAATATCAGCCCTAGTTTCAGTCAAATACATTAGACTTCTAGCTATGATCTTGTACAATGTCGGATCAAAATTCTTGTTGCAATCTTCTTTTCTTAATTTTAACCCCATGACATTTGGAGTTACTACTGCTTTGTTGTGCTGGATGTTAAACCTATTTAAAACTTCTTCAACATATCTTTCTTGGGAAATAAAAATTCCATTTTCATTTTTCTTTACTTGTATTCCCAGAAAATATCTCAATAAACCCAAATTAGTCATTTCAAATTCACTCTTCATGACTTCTTTAAAATCAACAATGAGAGAATCTTCATTGCATGTGAGAATTAAATCATCTACATATAAAACAAAAATAAGGATTTTACCATCATTTTCTTCAATGTAGAGTATGGTTCACCATAACACTTGTTGAACCCATTATCCATCAGGTAAGAATCAATCCTGCTATACCATGCTCTTGGTGCTTGCTTTAGCACATAAAGTTCTTTCTTCAACTTGCATACTTTGTGCTCTTGGCCTTCAATTTCGTATAGAGGAGGTTATTCAACATATACATACTCTTTCAACACTCCATTCAAGAATGTTGTTTTTACATCCATTTGGTAGACTTTCCACTTTTATTGTGCTGCAAAAGACAACAGTGTTTCTTCATAATCTCTTCCTTGTTGCTGCTTGTAGCCTTTCACAACAAGTTTTTCTTTATGAATTTCTATCTTGCCTTCAGCATTTATTTTTGTCTTATAGACCCATTTTACTCCAATGACTTCTTTACCTTGTGGGAGGTCCACTAACTCCCATGTATTTTTCTTTTCTATTGCACGAATCTCTTTATTCATTGCTTCAATCCATTTTTCTTCTTTTATTGCATCTTCAAAATGGATTGGGTCATCAACATGACAAAACAAAGAAAATAACAAATTCAAACCAACATTGTTATTTACCTCATCTCGCTCATAAATTTCACTCAAGTTTCTGAATCTTGGTCTTCTTGGTGTGCTTGGAGTTCCACTTGATCTCGAGGGAGTTTTTGATCCCTGTGGTGTGCTTGGAGAAGCACTTCCTTGATTTTTCACTGCTACTCTATTACTTTATTGTGGTGTGCTCCGTTGAGCTTATGTAGGTGGAGGAGGAGCCATCGCGGAGGAATTATTTTCTAAAATCAATTCCTCTCTATATTCATGTGAAATGCATGTTTTCACATTTACAGTTTTCTCTAAACTTCCATCCCTAGCTTCTTCTTCAATGAACTGCAGATCCCTACTAATTATAACTTTATTGGTTGATGGATTATAGAGCTTGTATGCCTTTGATTCATCACTGTATCCAACAAATATACACTTGTACCCCTTGCTGTCCATCTTATTCCTTAGCTGATCTGGGACATGTGCATATGCTACACATACAAATACTCTCATGTGAGTGACAAACTGCTTTGTTCCACTCCATTCTTCTTCTAGAACTCTGTTCACAACAGCTTTGGTTGGACATATATTTAAAATATAAGGTGCACAATTTAAAAATTTTCCCAATACTCATTTTGCAAATGCTTTGCCATCAACATACTTCTGACCATGTCCATGATGGTCCTCTTCCTTCTTTCTGCTACACTGTTTTGTTCTGGTGTATACCTTGTGGTAAATTGCTTGTCTCTGTTGTGCTCCCTGCAAAAATGTAAGAAGCTTTTGGAGATATACTCTCCTCCTCTGTCAGTTCTTAACAATTTTATGTAGTGTCCACTTTGCTTCTGAACAAGAGCTTTGAAGTGGTAGAACTGTTCAAACACTTCACTTTTTAGTTTTATGAAGTACAACCATGTCTTCCTTGTATAATCATCTATAAATTTCAAGACATAATGAGTGCCAGCTATAGATGTATTTTGCATTGGTCCACACAAATCTGAGTGGACAATCTCTAAGGGTGCCTTCTCCCTTAAATACTCTTTCCTACTCGAAAGGATTATCTATGTTGTTTTCCCAAGATGCAGCCTTCACATAGGCTGTCTGGTTTCTCTATGAGTGGTAATCCTTTAACCATCCCCTTTATATGCAAGATGTTCAAACCTCTAAAATTGAGATGTCCAAATCTCAAATGCCATAACCAGTTTTCATCTTTCACTTCTTCTTGAAAGACTTATTGTGTGACAGCTGCTACAACACCTCCTTCCTTCAAGTCTATTCTAATATTGAGAGGAAACATCCTATTACCTCTCATATGCACTTCTGCAATGACCTTTTCACTTGGAGGTATGTCCATGATTGTACACACATCATTCTTAAAAAATACATTGTAGCCCTTATTCACGAGCTTTCCAATGCTTAGAAGGTTACATTTTAGGTCAGGTACATAATAGACATTTGGAGCAAACTTCTTCTCTCCCTTCCTTTTCAGTATTGATATTCTTCCTTTACTCGTGACAGAGACTTTACTATAAGTCCCTGTTGTCACTTCATATTTAACACTCTCACCCTGATTGGAAAACATTGTTATGCTTCTAGTCATGTGGCTACTAAAACATGAGTCTAAGAACCATACATATTCACGTTTTTCTTGTGATTAATTACATGTTAAAAGCACATTACTCTGGTTCTTATTTTCTCTTGAAAAATTTACATTTTTTCTATTACTCATGTCATTTTGTTTCTTTCAACATTCATTGTCATAATGCCCATACTTTTTACAATAATGAAATTGGAATTGGGATTTATCATACCTTTTTCCGTATGCTTGATTGTGGCTTCAGCTTTGCTTTGATTCTGGTTTTTACCCCTTCCACTTGTGCTTGCAGGGCTACTTCTTCCATCTCTTTGTGGACTTCTTCCTCTTCCTCAATAGTTTGATCTTCCTCAACCTATACCTCAGCCAAAAGACATTTGTGTCTCTAAAGAATGCTCCAATGAGGAGTTCATTGTTCTGTTCAATCTATGTTGATGAGACATTCGTGATGCATGAAGCTCATCCATTGAAAATTGTGGGAGATCATTTGTCTCTTCTGTTGCCACTACTATGGCATCAAATCTTGAAGGTAGACTTCTTAAGATTTTCTCCATTATTATTATTTCCTCAGCTGTCTCTCCATGAGACCTTATCTGGGTAACTAACCCAATCACATGTGTGAAGAATGAGTCTATGTTATCAGACTCTTTCATATAGAGAGTTTTAAAATCTCTCCTTAGTGTTTGTAATTTTGTTGTCTTCACTTTCTCCATGCCTTGATAGGCTCTCTTGATAATATCCCATGCCACCTTAGACTTCGTTATTGCTACAATCCTTGGGAAAATACTCTCATGAACTACTTGAAAGATATAGAATAGGGCTTTGGAGTCCTTCTTCCTATTGTCTTTCAGCAACTCTCTTTTTGATGTTGTCAAAGCAGTAAGAGTTGTTGCATCTGCTAGTTCTGGAAAGCCATTTTCCACTAGCTCCCATATATTTTGTGAAGCAAACAGGGCCCTCATTGTAATGACCCAGTAATCATAGTTTTTACCATTGAACTACGGTAATTGTGGGTTTTTCAAACTTGTTCCTGTTGCTGCCATTATGACTATGTAAAAAAATAATCAACTCGACTGTGTAAAACAGAAGCTTTCTCACTACTCGAGAAATATTCTTCACAAACCAATCTTACAACTTCTTCAATAAAGAGAGCTTGTTCTTTTACTGAGAGCCTAGACCTGCTCTGATACCATGTTGAATTTTTTAATACAAGAAACAGAGGAAATGTGTTTCCCCCAACAACACACAGAATGCTAAAATACTGTGGAAACTAACATTCATACACACAGACAAACAAAGTAACATTGGAGGAGAATTATTTTTTAATTTATTCAACTCTTCTCTTAGTTTGAATTCTTTCTACTCTCTCTATCATAATGAAAATTACATCAACTTATATCAAAATGGCCGAAGCCCATAAAAAACCTAATCCTATTCAGTTTTGTTCAATGTTGAATGGGTGTTCAACAACCAAACGTCATTGGGCTGTTGAAATCCATTTCTTCATTCAAAATGGTGCACAGACCGTATTCTAGTTTATACACAAAACCACGTAAAAATGTTTTCAAAACATGAAAGGGCGGATCTAAAATATTATATGCTCCAGCTCTAAGGCCTCATCACATCTGCACAAATAAACGATGTCGAAATTTAGTTGTTGGTGCTATCCATTAAACTTTGCGGGCTGTGATGTGTGATAGTGATGTGACACATATCGCATCACACCTGAAATAACATAACCTATGGAAATTTAAACGGAAAAATTAAAACTTTGCAGGTGCAATGTGCGATAGCACGATCACGTCGCAAAACAAATAACATACACTGCGACGATAGAAGGTAAAGTTATAAAGTTTATATTGCGGTATTACGAGTGGTAAAGGTTGATAAGTGTGATAACAAAAATAGAAAGGAAATGGCGGAATAAAAAAGGTTTGGTTCATGCGGTAAAGGTTTAGGCGGGTCCCGTCAATATCGCATCGGCAGGGATTTAACATAACATGTGATGAGGTCTTAAGGTGAAGACTTAAGATTTCCAAAGTGTGGGCAGCGACGCGGTAAGTTGTGGTAAGTGTGAAATGCACGAAACAAAGGTTTTGTGGAAATAAAAAGGGTTTAGAGGTTTTGCAATGCAGTGGATGGTATATGTGAGTCCCGCCGATATCGCATCAGCGGGGAAATAAGAATGTGTTGAAAGGTGTTAAGAGGTAAAGTAAAATATTTTTGATGCAGGAAATTGGTAAATCAAACACGGTGACTGAAGAAATAAACACAGAGGATGGTCATGGGCACTCTGTTCTGATATTTTGCGGGAAATGCCTCCAGCTCTATGGATCTATGCCTATCCTTCTCTGCAATCAAAATTGATGAAGTGTGGACTGCACCACTTCTTATTCATCGCGGTGTTTGGGAGTATAATTCCAACATTAGCTCTAAGTAGATTCACTTTAGTTTCAAGTTTTTACTTTTCTGTTACACAATCTCAATTAAAACTACCAGTTGGAGTCGATTAGTGCGTGGCGTGCCTAGGTACTTGTTTATCTGAAGTGTGGTTACATTCTTGTGGATATTTTTCTTCCCACATGAGTGATTTTTTCAGCAGTTGATTCAAAAATTATTCCTCTTCATTTTTGTTTTTCCTGTGGTTTGATGTATCGGCACATACAGTGAAACCGTCATTGAAATAAAAGGTGTCCCTGGATTGATACTTTATGTGTATCGTCTTATTCATTTAACAATGATTAATAGAGTCCAACAACTGCCTCAAGTAGAATTCTCTGAATTGATCATTATTCATCAAGAATATATAGGTTTACATATGCATAGGAGAGTTAGAACTAACTCCTAGAAAGTAAGAAATAATTCCTAAACTAGGATACACACAAAACTAATGAAAGAGACTCTCTGCAATAATACATTCTCCATTAATTGGAACAATAATGTCAGAGATTTTTATTCAACTGTGCCAATTAATGAGGGATGTCCTACAAATAATAGTATGAGGAGACATACTCTTTTTTATATAACAGCTTATTTCTCCTCTTCCTCTCCCAAACGATCTTTTGTTCGAAGTTGACTATAAATGAATCCATTTATATGAAGGAAGTTAGATTCATATTGTTGGCAAGTTTCAACTACAAATAATATGAATTTAACTAGGGATTTAACTTAACATTAGATGTCTACACCATGGAAAGCCACAACAATTCGAGCAAAGAATCAAGAGTGTTCCAAAATCCTATTTATTACTTTCCTTTTGGTCTCTATGCCTAATAATAACTTTCATATTTCTAATCATTACCCATTTTCCTTTCTTTCTAGCTACCTTTACCTTTTGAAACTCCTTCCTTAATAAAAAAACGTGAAAACTTATATAAAATTGAAGTCGATGTTTTTAGTTTCAAAACAAAATTTTAAAGTTAAAAGGTGGATGCTCAAATTTCTAGTGAATTCACCATTCATATTTAATTTAAACTTTGAACTAAAAATTTATAATAATATATATATATATATTAAAGACTAAGAAAACAACATTTACATATTAAAAAAAGGTGAAAGTAATAGAAATTGATAATTGTATTTATATGAAAAGAAAAGAAACATTGTTGATGTAGTAGGAAATTAAAGATATTCAAAACCATAAGCTTTTTTAATAAGGGTGCCTAACCATTTTAATACAAGGCTTATCCTTGTAAAATCTATATTTATGCTATCATCATGACCAATGTTTCAAACTATGCAGGGAAATTAAACACACTCTTAAATAGAGCAAGAATATCAACACTAATTTCAAAAAGATATTACAATAGTAGCAATTGGAAAATTAGGATTACTGAAAAGAATCATATGAAGATCAAAATTAAAACCCATATCCAGTTGTTATTTTTTTCGATGAATGTGAAAAGTAACAGAAATTGCTAAATCATGCATCCATATCTTAATCTCAATGACATAAATTGAGGTAGTATAAATTACTAATTCATGCATCCATATCTCAATTTCAATGCCATAATACAGAGGTAAAATTTATATTTCTCTCAAGATCATGAAAAACCCAGGCAACATAAGACACAAGTCTTACTACCCACTAGGTTTGAGTATCAATCTACTATTTTAAATATGAAGGGTTTCTCCGATGCATTATATTAAATATCATTTTTGAGATTTAACCATGTTAAGTAAGTCATTCACCTATAACCATATGAGGTTTTTCTTTAACCACTTTATGTCATACAAAACCACAAAGATTAGGTTTGTAGATATATATGAATCCAATATTTTTTCAATTATTAAATGCAAACCCATTTCGACTTTCTTTAAGCCATGCAAGGCCACAAAGATTATGTTTGTACATCTATATGATAAGCGTGAAAAGAAGAAAGCATGGTATTAAAGGGATAACATAACCATTAAGTAATTAATTAATATATATAAAACCACACATTCATAATCTAATTAATTAATATATATATAACCACACACTCGTAATCTATTTGAGTCTGAAACATAAAAGTACATACCATAGTTAAAGGTCACCATGCAAACTTTCTAGTTCCACGACATACCAATACTGTTAAAAACTGGATATACTAACTATTGATTAACTAGCTCTCCAGGTGAGAACCTGGAGAGTGTATACAGACTCATACACCCACTGACTATTGAGTTAGATGAGCCTTAATTATATAGGATTCACACTAACGCGATGGTTTCAACCAGTCCTTGGATATTAGGATATGAGATCTAAGATTAGAATATCAATCATATCTTCATCATAACAAAAAACTAGTTATGGCTTTCACCATTGCTTCCAACACTCCCCCTTAATAGAGAAAGGGTAATGAACAATAACATATGCCTGCTAGTCTAGTCTCAGCTAAGCTTATAATAAAAAACATGAAAAACTTGGTAACAGAGGTTTTCATTTTGGCCTTTACGCTCGTGACTCCATACTTATTAATTCTGAGGTGAGGCTTCATCTTCACCTTCCTCACTGTGAGGTAGTAATGTATTTGCACCTCATTTCTTCCCTAGTGATGGAAATCTTGGACGCTTATCCTTGCCCTTCTGAAAGTTATGACAGGATTAATAGGAGAATGTTTTCCATTTTCGGTGACACGCATGTGAAATTCCACAAAGTTGTCTTCAACATTTATGGATACAACTTCTGTGTTGATTTCATAAAGACACGGTGTTTCAAGCTATGCTTCATGAAACTTTAATTCGTCTTCAATCCTCATTGTTTCTTCCTTGTTGTTGTTAACATCTGCACACACAGAAATATTCATGAGATCATCACAGTTTAAATTCTCTCCAGCTCTGTCTTCTTCTGCCACGTCTTCGCAATCAGCTTCATGTGGCTCATCCAATTGATATTCAACACATTGTTCTTCTTTATATTCTTCCTGAAGATCAACTCATGACTCTTCAATATCAGGATTTTGCACAACAGATTGTGCCTCTTGTTTCTGGTAGTCATCAACAGAACCACATTGTTTTTCTGAAAAAATGCTACCCATGCTACCCAAGCTAATGCCTCCAAATGTCCACATGAGAAAATCGTCATCATCATCAGAATCAAACATATCTAAAAATATAGACATGTTGTTGAAATTCCATCTTATCTGGTTTTTTCTTGCTTCCATATTTCGACTCCACTTGGTCCTCTAACGAGCTCCAACAACCCAATTACCACGTAGGCAGGAAACCTCCCTTTGGCAGCTCTTCAACATTAAAACCTTGTAGATTGTGGCTTCAATGCCACGTAGGTCTCAGTTCCCTTGGCTCTTGCGATGAGCAAAAAATGACCTCTCAACAAACTGGAAACGTTATCAATGTCTAATTCTGATGCATGTAATTAACAATTTCTCATATGACACATATTTCTGAAAGATGGCTTCAAATCTGAACACTCCCCTTTTTAAAAGACTTTTCAAAAGACACATTTTAAAAACCTTTCAAAAAAAGCTCCACTTATGAAAGGAATCATGAAAAATCTCCACTCACAAAAGGAACCATTAAAAAAATTCCCTTTATAAACAATAATTCATTTGCCCTTTTTTTTTAATTTCCATGTATGAAAAAAAATTCAGGTATGGGAAATTCCTTTTTAAAAAACTTTTAAAATAATTGCTCCTCCTTTTTGAACACTCAAAGAGCTACTCCTCCGCCTGCTTCTGCTACAAAAGCCTACAGTTTGGAATATCCCACCACCTCTATGATTCATGCAGCAGCAAGGAACACTCAAGATCAACCTTCAACCATAAGTATATTTTTGCCTTCACTTTGGCTACAACGACAATCTGAATCTTTGAAAGAAAAAAAAACAAGGCTCACTGGCTCTTCGATCTGGCAACGGCTCACGAGATCACAATCTCTAGCAGCACTTCGAGTTGCTCTCTGCCCCACTGCTTTGTTGCGCCTCTTCTCAGGAAAAATGACACAGAACTTCTTGTAGCGTTCCTTTGATTGCAGCAGCAGCACGCAGGAGGCAGCGTACGGAGGAGCAGAGATGTCTTAGGTGCATTCCTAAGATCTGTCTTACCAGCGTTGGATGGCCACGTTCCTTTCTACAGTGGCTCAACCCAGCAAGCTTGGCCACGCTCCTTTTCTCTAGCAGCATTGCTAAAACGGTAGCCCGATGGCTCAACATATGCATGGTGCTACCCTCACACAACAACGCTCTTCTCATATGCCAACTCGACTCGTAGACCCCAAATGCTGTCACGACAACCTCCACACCACGGACTTATGATAAACTTAATATGCTGCAAATAAAGGTGTCTTGTGCTTCTCCAACCGCGCGGCAGAACATCAACAGGCCACGCAAATCTGCAAACAATTTTTCAATCAGTGATCCGGCTCACTGAACAAGCTCACTCAGCTTTTACCTAAGCTCTGATATCATGTTAAAAACCGGATATACTAACTATTAATTAAATAGCTCTCCAGGAAAGAACCTGGTGTATACACACTCATACACCCACTGACTATTGAGTGAGATGAGCCTTAATTATATAGGCTTCACACTAACGAGATGGTTTCAACCACTCCCTGGATATTAGGATATGAGATCTAAGATTAGAATATCAATCCTATCTTTATCATAACAACAATCTAATTATGGCTTTCTCCATTACTTCCAACAAGGACACACAGATTATGTTTGTACATCTATATGATAAGCATCAAAAGAAGAAAGCATGGTATTAAAAGGATAACATAACCATTAAGTAATTAATTAATATATATAAAACCACACACTCGTAATCTATTTGAGTCTGAAACATAAAAGTACATACCGTATTTAAAGGTCACCATGCAGACTTTCTGGTTCCACCACATACCATACTGCGCAACGTTATATTAATCACTTAATTATTTAAGCGAACTCCCTGGCCTCCTTCCCCCCCCCACACAGACATATGTATAGCAGGCTGTAGGTTATACATAATACGGAGTTTACTTATTTAGTAGACATGGCTGCTATGGCTTCGAGTCCCCTCGATATAATAAGTAACCACTGTCATTAAGCCATGCAAGACCACACAGATTATGTTTGTACATCTATATGATAAGCGTGTAAAGAAGAAAGCATGGTATTAAAGGGATAACATAACCATTACGTAATTAACTAATATATATAAAACCACACACTCATAATCTAATTAATCAATATATATAAAACCACACACTCGTAATCTATTTGAGTCTGAAACATAAAAGTACACACCATAGTTAAAGGTCACCCTGCAGACTTTCTGGTTCCACGACATACCAATACTGCGCAACGGTATATTAATCACTTAATTATTTAAGCGAACTCCCTGGTCCCCCCTTCCCCCACATACATATATATATATATATATATACATCAACGAGCAGGCTGTAGCTTATACATAAAAAGGAGTTTACTTATTTAGTAGACATGGTTGCTATGGTTTCAACTGGCTTCGAGTCCCCTCGATATAATAATTAACCACTGTCATTGCAGATGGAAACAAATTCATATCACTCTTCAGTCTTCAATTCCTCAGAATGTTCTTCAGTCTTCAAATGTTCTAATTACTTTTTGAACTCCTCGTCTTCGGGAGATCGTTTGATGTTTGCAACAAAAACCGCTCCGTTTTCAAGTTTCTTTCTTTTCTTGAGGATATCCTTGGCGAGTTTAAAATCTGAGAGACAACCATTCTTGGAGTGATTAATGAATATGAAATTAAAGCACCGGGCTTTCTGTTTATTGAGGAAATTGTCTAATTCTGTGAACGTTTGTTCTGAACGATTGAAGCTTCCTCTGAACAGTTTCACCTTTGAGCTCATACCTGACTACAACAAATGGCCATAAAATCTATTATTATGTGATGCATGGAAACTTATCCATCTCTAGTATCCTTTAGTCTAATATAGTCTACTATCAAGCAGGAACAAAATTACAGGCAATCTCGAATGCAACAAAAGTTGTTTGACTTCAATGCATTCAAACATACCCATTCTGACCGTTAACTCTATCACTATAATTCGAAAAAATATTTAACCATCAAAACATTCCAAGTTCCATACTCCTAATCATAATAGTTTACGTATAATTTGTCACTAAAATATAAATGAATTTGTCTTCACTTGTGATTCCAAGTGCGTTGTAACGAAATTTCCGATGTAACTAACGATATTTTAATCGAAAAAATACAGCTACGATTCTTTTTAATATTTCTCTTTCAACGAAGAGAAAGAAGGCACTAAAGTATATTTGGATATAGGATACCCTAATATGTTTGTGCAAATGTGGGTATCTGATTTTTATTGCACTCAACACGGCGGACAGAGTTTGTCACGTTTAAAATAAATTAAAGCCCGTTGTAAGAAATTTGCCACGTTTAAAATAAATTAAAGCCCGTTGTAAGAGATTTGCAGAGAGTGAAGAAATGAGAGCAATATTCGCCTCTGAAATTCTGGATGAGGAAAGGAGTAAAAGGGCCTTTTCCAACTCAAAATTTACGAAAAGGGAAGTCACGATGGAAGTCAATCAACAATAATTAAGCGTTGGACAGAAAAACTACAAGAAAATCTAATAGATAGATATATAGATGAGAGTAGAGGGATATATAGCAATGCCAAATCTATTATTAACGCAATATGAGTAGTCTACTATGGTTTAGTGGAGGCAGTAGTTGAATAGACGTGCATACTATCACTAGCAACACTAGTTGAAGGGCTTGGATTCCGCGACAAAATAATTCTTGCAGCGGGAGGACCAATAGCTATACAGATTGAAACCAATAGTGATACTGATTTTCAATCTACTCTTATGTATGTTTCAAAGTTATGTTCTATATACATAGTTGAACTATATGAGAAATTAATGTGTGGTATGTTCTGGCATCTTATCATAGCGTCATACCAGAATCCGTTGAAAATCATACTCGTGATACGACCTTGTCTTTAACTAAAGATATTCCACAAACTTGCCACCATTTAAAATGTCTGCACTTAGAGTGACAATATGCTGATTTAAAAGAAATAAAAGGCACTGTCTGTTTTTTTTTCATGGTTTGTGTTATTAAATATCTCGTTCAAAATACGTATACTCTGGGTGTATGGATATCTAACCCTAAACTTGGAAAAAAAAAGCCCAACCTCTGCTACTATTCACTGTGCTTCTTATGATTTCATTTCTAGAATAATTTTGTCAGAGAATTCTTGTTGTGCAATGAAAAAAGAGAGAGCATAATTATGAAAGATGCTCTGTTATAAAATAACAAGTCCTTTTTTTTCCCGTGGGAGCCATCGTATATAGCCCTTCCTTTCGTTTCTTGAATCGCTATTGAAATGAGTAGTTTCCTATTTGAGTGTAGGTAATTAGGTTTGGTTCTATTCACGATGTTTTTTTTTTTATATTTTCAATAGTGAAAATAGAATGCATTATGTGCTTCAGATTTGATTTGAGTTTAAAGTAGTTGGTTCTCTATTTTGTACATAGGTAGTTGGGTTAGTTCTATTAGCTTGATGGACTTTTTTAAATTTTCAATTACATCATGTTTTCAATAGTTTAAGGGCTGAGGTTGATTTGGTTTGTTTTGGGGGTGGGGATCCCATCTACTAAGAGACAATCACACCATCAAAAAGAGACAATCACAAATGTAGTGTTTCTATTTAATTAATCCATTTAAATATATTTTTGCAATCAAGCATAATTTAAATTTAAGGAATTGATATTTGATACATAAAATAATTAATAAAAATTAATATAATTTATAAATAAATAGTTTGATGTTTATTTTTCAATGAATAGCTTATATTGGGCTTGATTATGGAGAAAACTTCACACTTAAGCGTGTTTGGGCCAGAAAATCTCGGATGGGTGACCTCCCGAGAAGTATTGGTTACCGGGTGGAAATGGTGGAAGTGATGATTGAGGCTATGTGATTCATTTCACTATATTCAATGTCACTTCTTCACCTAAGAGGGCTATTCCAAAATCATGAAAACTTTAGTGAGTTACCACTAACTCTCATGGAAATTTTCATAGTTGAAAGACTTTCTTGAATCCCAAAAAATGATATCTAATAAAATATGATTCTCTAGAGGTTTGCGGTTGCAGCATCTCTAGAGAATCCTCGAGAAAGATTGAGCAAATACAGAAGCGTTTTATAACGTATAACCTTAAAATTAAAAGCAATACACCCTATCCTATTCTCCTTATAGAAGTGGGTCTTTCCCCTATCGAGAGCGTAGCTATGACTAGGCTTCTGTTGTACAAGTCCAAGCTCAATAGCATAGGAGACCATAGACTTCCTAAGCTAGCTTTAAATTCCAGCCAAAACCACCTAAGGCTTAAACGAGGTTGGTATAAAGACACCAAGGTCTCGTTAAACCATTGGGAGATCGACGAGAATGTTGCATTGCAAAACATCAATAACATTAAAAAAATTGTTACTTCTAATTTCAAAGAAAAAATGTGGTGCGAGAAAGATCTAGCAGCTAAAATAAAATTAAGGTATTATAAGGAGGTCATCAACCCCACCTTAGAAGATCAAAAGTATCTCTTTGTTTTAACTAGCTCAAAGAAGAAAATTAATATAGCCAAGATTAGAACGAACTCTCATGAGCTTCATAGTGAAATAGGAAAATTAAGGTATTATAAGGAGGTCATCAACCCCACCTTAGAAGATCAAAAGTATCTCTCTGTTTTAACTAGCTCAAAGAAGAAAATTAATATAGCCAAGATTAGAACAAACTCTCATGAGCTTCATAGTGAAACAGGTCGTTGGCCAGTTCCTAAAACACGATGGATGGGAAGGATCTGCCATCTCTGTGGGGAGAATAAACATCGGATAGAATCTCACTTCCTCTTAGAGAGTGCCCAGTGTACAACCACATTAGAGCTCAATTTCATAATATTTGTTGCGATACTGACCTTCCTAGCCTTTTAAGATGTCAAAATTATAGTGAGCTCCGAAGGCTTCTCTCCAACCTTTTTGAGCATAGGAATAAAATATTAAATCAAATTAAATAACTCTTTTCTTTAGGTCTGATAGACCAAAGATTGGTCTCAGTGGACATTAACCATCATCATCATCCAACGTACTCCCAAAACCCCTCAATACTTATTATTAATATTGTTAGATAACAAATTAATTTTATATCATTTTTTTAAGAAGAAATGATTTCTTTTTCTTTTTCTTTTTTCTTTTCTTAATTGGTAAATGTATGAGATTCAAAGTTCAAATTCTTGTGGATCAAACCACCCAAAAAAAAATATGATTTTTTTCTCAAAGTGAAAGTTTCTATGGAAAAGAAATTTCAAATTCTTGTGAGTCAAACCATAAAAAACAAATTAAATAAATAAATAAATTGATTATTTTCGCCAAAGTGAATGCTTGTATGGGAAGAACAATTATGTTCTATCATTTAGGGATTACCCTGTTGAAATTTTTTATGGTTGACATTTGTGCTATCAAGTGTAGCTTATCTTTAAGATAGCTATAGTTTTTTTTTTTCTTTTTTTGGTAGTGAAACTGGTTTGTTTTTGGTTTTTCTTAGTGAGTAGACGATAAATTTATCTTTAAAATTAATTTAAGGTCATAAGAAATATAGAGCAGTGTTAGAATTTCAAAACAAAAGTAAAAAAACATGAATGTAAGATAAAATTACCTTTAATATATATTTTGTGGACAAACAAGTCAATAAACTCCATTATGAAAAATTGATTGCATTTATTGTAAATAAAAAGATTTATTCAATTAAAAAAATTAATACATTACGAATTCAACTAAAATAAAAGTGAGCCCATGGATATAGGATAAAACTAAAATAAAATTAAAATAATAAGAAGAATAACACGGAAAGAATTTCAAAACAATATAGATTAAATTTCTAATTTTTAAATATTTATTATTTAAATTTTAATAAAAATTAAAATTTTAATAACTTTTTATTTATATTTAATAAATATTTTTATTAACCAATATACTCATCGAATTTATGATATTTATCTATCAAATTTCATCATAAATGGCTATAATAACCTATATCTAAACATAATTGAAAAAGCATATATAATGGCTATAATAACTTTTTTTTAGGGTGAGAAGCATATTTTATAGTTTAATAGGATGGTTATATAATTTTATTAATATTTAATAAAAATATATATAATTTTTAAATTAAAAATAAATAAATAAACACAATATCAAATATAACAAATGAATTATTGAGCCGAGAGGCGCATTCTACAGCCTAGTATGACCCCGATGTGTAAGTATGTCGGAAGCCAAAATAAAAAAATCTAAATTTTTTTTTAAAAATAAAATCTGAATATTGTTGGCTTAAACAATAATTTAGAAAACCATATAAATAAACAATTAAAAATTCATTAAAAAATAAATTTATCAAAATATGAAGAGGTTTACGAACACTAAAAAACGATATGGTAAATAAATATAAATATAAATAAACTAGAGGTATGGTATATAAACTAAAGGTATGGTAAATAAATAAAACCTTTTTTTTTATATTTACTCCATAAACCTCTGTATTTACAAAACTCACAAAAGAGGTTTTATTTAGGTGAAGCCTTTGGGCCAAATACCATATTTATAAAAGAGTTATGGTAAAAAAATAAGTATAAATGAGGTGTAAATAGGTAAGTCATATAAATAAAAATATATCAAATAGGATTAGAAATCAGCCCATTATGACGCCAAAGTGTAAGTATGTGGGAAGCCAAAACAAAAAACAAAAAATAAAATAAAAAGTAAAATCTAAATAATATCGGCTTAAAGAATAACTTACACAACCATATAAATAAACAAAACTTCTTTTTCTACTTACTCGGGAGGTATGCTAAATAAATAAAGCTATAGTTTATGGTAATAAATACAAATATAAATAAACTATAGGTATGGTAAATAAATAAAACCTCTTTTTATATTTAATTCATAAATCTCTTTGTATTTACAAAAGCTCAAAAGAGAGGTTTTATTTAGGTCAATCATATGGGCCAAACACTCGAACAAATTATTATTAATACCATGGGCCAAATAGTACATTTATAAAAGAGGTATAAAATGTAAGATAAATAAATAAAAATATATCAAGTAGGAGTAGAAATAAACATCTAATTATATATGAAGCCTATGGACCAAACTAATAATAATAGCATGAAAAAAAAACATTATTAACTCTCACATTAATATTAAAATATTAATATTATTATTAAATCTAATATTCATATTAATATTATTAAATTTAATAACTTTATATTAATACAAAATTATATATATATATATATATATATATATATATATATATATATATATATGGGAGGGAAGAACAAAGACATATGATAGAGCTGGAGAAATAGCAGGAGTGACAAAGGAGAGATGGAGATAAGCTGAAGGAGAGGGGAGAGGAGGGATGAAGCAAGAGAGAGAGAGACAGAGGAGTGAGAGAGATAGAGAAGGGTAAGAGAGGGAGAGGGAGAGGGAGACATAAAGATGGAGGTGGGAGAGAGAGAGAGGGTGAGAGAGGGAGGTAGAAGGAGGGAAGATTGGAGGGGAGAGAGAGAGAGAGAGAGACAGAGAGGAGGAGGAGGAGAGAGGGAGAGAAGAAGAAAGAGATAAAGAGTGATAAGTGGAGAGAGATGGAGTGACAAGGGAGATAGAGAGAGAGAGTATGTATGTTTAGGGGTGAGATAAATAGATGTAGAAGGAGTGATGGAAAGAAGGGGGGAGAGAAGGAGAGAGAAGAAAAAAGGGAGGGATATAGTAACTTGTTGGAGAGAGAGATAGAGTGATGGCAGAAGAGAGAGGATTGGAGAGACATAGATAGAGAGAGAGAGATGGAAAGAGAGGAAGACACACACACACACACACACACACAGAGTGAGAGAGGGATAGAGAGAGAGAGGGATGAAGGACGAGAGAGAGGACTTGAGAGATATGAAGAGAGTGAGGGGGACGTGAGAGGATTGTAGGGGAAAGAGAGAGAGAGAGAGAGAGAGAGAGAGAGTGATGGGGGAAGAAGGAGGGAGGTATGAGATAAATGGAGAGAGAGGAAGGAAAAGAAAGGGGACTTGAGAGAGAGGAGGAGAGAGGGAGGAAGATAGGAGGAGAGAGAGAGTGAAGAATAAATACATAGTGACAAGTGGAGAGAGGGAGGGATTGACAAGGGAGAGATGGAGAGAGAGTGTGTATGCTTGGGGGTGAGACAAAGAGATAAAGAAGGAGAGATAGAGAGAAGGGAGGATATAAGGATTGAGAGAGAGAGGCATATATGAACAAAGTTGGAAGGTGAAGATAGAGAGAAAGAGAGAGGTGGGAGAGAAATGAAGAGAGAGAGAGTGGAGAGAGGTAGGGAAAGAGAGATGGAGATGGAGGGGGAGAGAGAGGGAGGTAAGAAGAAATACATAGAGAGATAAATATGGAGAGAGAGAGAGAGAGTGAGTGATAAGTAAGATGGAGAGAGAGGGAGAGAGGATATCAGGAGGGAAGAGAGATATAAGTTGGGGAGAGGGAGGGAAGGGGAAGAGAGAGAGGGAGAGAGGGAGGGAGAGGAGGAGGGAGTGGTAAATAGATAGTTTGGAGAAAAAGAGTGTATGTTTTGGGGTTTATGTAGAGAGACGCGAGATATTGATATAGATGGAAGGTGAAGAGAAAAACAAGATAGATGGAGACAGGGATGGAGGGACAAAGAGATTGATATATATGGAGTGAGAGAGTGTGTGTGTTTATGGGGGTGAGATAAAGAGAAAAAGGAGGATATATGGAGGGACATATAGATATATATGGAGGGGGGAGAGAGGGAAGAATATTTATTACAATAGATGCATTGATTTCAATGTAGATGGTGATTTCTAATCCAATTTGATTTCTTGAACTGGATGCATTAATTTTAGTGTAGATTTTGATTTCTAATGATATTTGATTACTGGCACTATATGCATTGATTTCAATGTAGATAATTTATAATTCTATTTGATTGCTTGCACTAAATGCATTGATTTTGTTGTAGATGGTGATTTCTAATCCTATTTGATTGCTTGCACTAGATGCATTAATTTCAATACAGATGTTAATTTATAATTATATTTTATTTCTTACACTAGATGCATTGATTTCAATATATATGATTTATAATCCTATTTGATTGATTTTAGTGTAGATGGTGGTTTATAATCCTGTTTTACTACTTGCACTAGATGCATTGATTTTAGTGTATATGTTGGTTTCTAATCCTATTTACTTACTTGCACTAAATGCATTGATTTGAGGGTAGATGTTGATTTCTAATCCTATTTGATTACTTGCATTCGATGCATTGATTTTAGTGTAGATTTTGTTTTCTAATATTATTTTATTTTTTGCATTAGATGCATTGATTTTATTGTATATGTTGATTTCTGATTTGATGTAATTAGATGTATGATGGTACATTAATTTTAAAATCATTGGATTAATAGTGTGCATTGATTTCAGTGTAAGCACAAGAAATATTGACAATGTAGATTTATTTATGTGTTATAACTTAATTAAACCTAATAATATTGGAGAGCAAGATAGACAAGGTATGATGTTTAATACAACAACTCGAGCTAAATATTTATGATTTCAACTGTCTTTTTCATATAATTGATATGAAAAGATGAAAAAACTAACAAGCGTGACAATAAGAATAATAAAAGAAAATAGTTTTAGATTGATCACAATGAAGGCTATTTGTAATTTACTACATTCTTATTATTCACATTTTCTATCACTCAATATTATTACATTTTCACTTTGCATTGAAAATTTTTATTTCATCATTAATTAAATAAGAGAATTTAAAATTAAAATGAATCCATAAATTTCAGACATATTTAGCATATTGAAAATGGTTATATTAATATTATTTAGCATATTTAAAATGTTTATATTAATATTAGATGTATTTACATATTATTGATAAAATTAATCATATGTTCCTCATATTATCGATAGATTTCCTTGGCCACACATTACTGAAACCAGCCTAGATCCATCTTAACTTCGGATCTATCAAGCACCGAGAGGGATCAAATCTATATAGGTGCAAACCTTTCCTCAAATTTTTCACTCAAAAATGAGGTTTGCACCTAGAGAGATTTGATCCCTCTCGGTGCTGGATAGATCCGGAATTAAGATGGATCTACGCTGATTTACTAAAAAGTCTAAGAGTTATTATAGATCTAATAATATGATTAGTTTAGTTTAGTTATAATTAGCTTAGTTTAGTTTGGAAAATCCAAACGAGCGCTGCAACCGTAATTTGCTAAAAACAGTCGAGAATTCAAGAAGATTGACTTAGAGGGAGGCAGCTCGCACTGTAAGGGACGTGATACGTAAGTGACTAGGTTTCTGCGACTTGATATAAATGGTTTCTGCGGAAGTTGATGTAAATGGCGAGGAATAGCATCTATTGAAGGAATAACTCGCTGTTATTATTAACTATTCGTCTTATGCTTTCATTTCAAGTATTAGATCACATATTTAAAAAAAATATTATTAATTTAATTTTTTATATATATTAAGATATATTATTTATGAATAATAAATGATAAAAAATAAAAAAAATTGGAATAATAAAATAGTTATAATAAAATAATATAGAAATTATATATATATATATTTAGATGTATGAAAATTTAGATACATTTTATTAGGTAAGATTTTAAAATAATAATGGTTATTAAAAATTAAAATAATTTTATTAAATAGTTAGTTTAGATCTATATTATATATGAGAGGGATCAATTCTTTTTTCATTTTCAAAGATGTGATAAGATTGATATAGGTCATCTTAATTTCCCCCCTATAAATAAACTACATTCCACATGAATACCATGGGTCAATACCATGGGTTGTTTTTATAGTTTATTATTATTCTATTTTATTACTTTTATTCTTTATTGTATTTTGACCTAGTTAAAATGTTCATTAGATTATGTCAATCTTTCACTATATGTGGGGTTCATTGCAACCATGGATATATTCTATGAGTTGTTGAGATTTTTTTTCTTGTGGCTAAAACATAGTTTTGGTTTTCACCTAGTTATCATGATTCAAAACTTTGTTATCATCTGGTATCCTTATAGCATTAGATATATTTTGTGAGCTAATATGATGTTTTGTTTGTCACAATGATTCAAAAATCAGCTATTATACCACAATATTAACTTTCTCATTGTCTGTTTTCTTTATGAACCCTTTTAAAAAACCACACGAACATTTGATTTTACACTGCCACAAGAACATTTGATTTTATTTGGAGGTTTGTAGATAATATGGATGTCATAACAGATATTTGTTTTGAAATTTTTAGTGTCTCTCGCTACCATGTATCTAATAGGAACCATTTCAACGAAGAAATTCAATACATCATTGCGTGAAAGATAACTTGGGACATCCCTATCCTTTTTTTGTTGTTGTTGTGGTTCACTTTACAAAAAAATAACTTGTGAAATCCCTAGCCATTTTCTTTGATTGTGGAACAGATTATAAAATAGAATACACTCTCTCTTCAGAAGACTCTATAGTATATATTAGATAGAGGGAAATGTTTTGATAAAACTTGTACAAAAAATCAGTTAGGGTTGTCTCAACCTACTCTATTGTTAATCACATACTGTCATTTTTGTAAAACTATAATCTACAATAAGGACTGAGTGGGATTTTCTTTTGTAAGTTTTGTCTCGAATTGAAAAAAAATAAAAAATTATAAGAGCTAAAATTATGTAGTGAAAAACTTTGTTTAAAATTTCAAAATAAAAACTTTAGTAAGTTTGACATCACATAATATGAAAATTGTTTATGATTATAAATTATAGAACATGTAAGATTTTTTTAGCTTGAATAAGGTAATTAAAAGATATGTTTTTGAAATAATTTGGAAATTTAAAAAAATATCAGATATTGTTAAAAATTTCATTATTAATTTAATTTTTACACCGTAAGGCGTTATTATTTGTGATGTGCATCATGTCATAATGTGAAACCCTTAGATTATATGTTGGACGATTCAAACATTTTCAACCCTTGGTGGAAAAGTTAGTTTAAAATGCAGTTATGAAAAGAGAAAATGTGGAAGGTAGGGCATTGGGCGACCCTTCACCTGTACATTTTCAAATTTCAAAGAGGCATAAATGTTACAATGACTACGCCTGCCTCATCGCTGCTGGAAAATGAACTGTTACAATCCGGCTTATTGTCGCTGGAAAGGGTGAAGCATCATTGGTTCTAGTTTTTTATCATATATGTGTAATGCCTCATTTCTCACATTTACTCTTTAGGGTTTGCAGAAATGCATCTGGAATTGACCATGGCAACGAATGGGTGGGCAGCGAAGGATATAGTGGTGGATGTGGTAGTACTAGAGGAAGAGGAGGAGCATTTTGAGCGCCTAACCGGGTTGCTCCCTCCCTGAAGGTACTTTCAGTCTCAGGTTTTTCTCTACAGGGTTGCCAGCATCCATGCTTCTCACAGCACCCTCAAGAATACAAAGAAGGGGTGGAAATATTCCTGCAAATAACTATATTCCTAATTGTGATTCCATCGGGGCATGATTGTTGTACAATATAAAATATTCTGAAGTTGAGATTGAATCATCTCTGATCTGGTCCAACTCTCTGTGCTTGCAGGTTACTCAACAAGATTTAGAAGACACGTTCCAACCACCTTTTAAGAGTTGTGTGGAAGAAGGGCATTCAAGTTGTATGATGTGCTCTTACAACTAGGTAAATGGAGTCCCAGCATCTGCACATTATGACCTCCTTTCTCAAACAGCAACATATTATTGGGGATTTCAAGGGTATGTTGATCTTGTACAATTTTATTTGATCCTTACTAAACTACATACTTCGGGTATATCCACTATACAATACTATTTTATGCATAGTTGAAAATGGCCAAGTTGTTGCACTAAAGAGACAAAAACCATTTAGGTATATTACTTCTGATTGTGATACTGTTGCAATCATTTATAGGAATCAAAACTATGAAAAATCTCCTGAGGATGTAGTTGCCGATGTTCAGAAAGCTAGTAGGAATAATAGTGATTTAATTCCAACATTAGAGTTTATCTAGATTTTGCTGGCTAAATAGCTTATTTGATTGGATCAATATACCTTTTCATGGAACCTGTAGTGTATTCAACCCCATGTTATGTCTGTTCATAGGCATGGATATCAACTGTGGAACTTATTTGCATAGGCACACAATATTTGTAGTGAAGAAAAGCAAGGTCAAAGAATCATCAATTGACCAAGCCCTTTTCAACTTATTATTAGTACGAATGCGTCTTGGGATTTTTTATGGTCATCTTAAGCATCAAAAGCATGGTGATCTGGGGCCCTAGAATGTTTGTTCTGATGATCATTGACACCTTGCATTAGAGGCTGCTAGACAGGGGATAGTACTTTTGAAGAACATGGACAATATTTTACCATTATCAAAATCACATATTACCACTTTAGCAGTCATAGGACCTAATGCAGATGCTCCTAATACATCAATTGGAGATTATCCAGGTTTGCATTCAAATTTTCATTCTTTTTGCGAGGGATTGAAAATGATGCAAAAATCTGTGTAAAAAGTTTCATGCACTTGTTTTTTGCTTGCTGGTATTCCAGGCATTCCTCGCAACATGATAACTCCAGTTTCATGTCTTAAGAATTACATCAAGACAATAATATACACCCCAGGATGCCATTCTATCAATTGTACTTCCACTGAGGGCTTTGGTGAAGCACCAAGTACTGCAGTGAAGACTAATGTTGTGGTTATGGTGGTTGGATTGGATCAATCACAGGAAACAGAAGATCATGATCGACAAATTATGACTCTTCCCGGAGAACAACAAAAATTAGTAACTGAAGTTGCAAGTGTCTCTAAAGGACCAGTGGTGCTTGTCATCATGAGTGGAGGACCAGTTGATGTCTCTTTTGCAATAAAGGATCCTAAAATTTCTAGTATTTTGTGGGTTGGCTACCCTGGTGAAGCTGGTGGCCAAGCACTGGCTGAAGTTATTTTTGGAGATTACAATCCAGGTAACTGTGCCCCTTAAATTTTCAATCTTCACATTTTTTTTCCAGGCATAATGTTTGAAATTAGGATTTTATGAAGCCAATTCCAAAGGTTAATTTCCAGTTATAGCAGGTTTGAAACTAAGATCATTTTCTGCAAAAGTGCTAACCTTCCAAAACATTGTAGGTGGGTGGTTGCCTATGACATGGTACCCTCAAGCTTTCATAAAAATTCCCATGAACATCACGGACATGCATTCCAATTCTTCCACAGGATACCCAGGCCGAACATACTTGTTTTATACAGGGGAAACTGTACTTGAATTTGGTCATGGATTAAGTTATTCAACCTACTCTTATACTTTTCCTACATCAACACTAGATCACATTATTATGCGAGCTTAATAATTGTTTTCGGAGAATATTTTGGTGTATTTCTATGACTTCAACTTATCATTTAATAAAATTAATGAGAAATTCTCAAAGATTTGTTTGGACCATTTCATGATTATAAGAAGTTTTGGGACAACTTTGGAAATAATATGAAATTGGGTGTCATTGAGGACCATGGAAATCACAAGAAATTGGCTCCTCTTCTTCGCTTCTATTCATCATTTAACGAGGATGAGTTAGTCAGCTTGGAAAATTACGTTGATAGGATGAAAGAAGGCTAGAAAGATATTTATTATATTGCTGTAGACAACATCACCAGTGCAAGAAATGCACCCTTCTTAGAAAAACTTATAGAGAAAGACTATGAGGTAAGACATCAGTAGATAATTGCCACCTTTTGTTATGGGAACTCATGATTCGTGGTTGTCTTACTAGAAATCACATTTTACCTTTCAATTATTGTTCATTATTGATCCAATTTACGAGGTTTCCATTCAAAACCTAAAGTCTTATAAGGACAAGCAGTTTGTGGATATCACCAAAGAAGACTTGGATTTGGGTAATCGATTATTTTACATTTTATATGCATGCTTTAGGCACCGAACATATATTCTTGTCTCTGTTTTTTCTGTGTAGATAGTAGGATAAAGGCTGGATAGACCCCATTGACTTTCTTTAAAGTGTTGGAACAAACCTTATTTTAGTTCCAATGTTATTGTTGCTGGAGACCTAATTGTGATTCCATCGGGGCATGATTGTTGTATAGTATAAAAGATTCTGAAGTTGAGATTGAATCAACTCTGATCTGGTCCAACTGTCTGTGCTTGCAGGTTACTCAGCAAGATTTAGAAGACATGTTCCAACCACCTTTTAAGAGCTGTGTGGAAGAAGGGAATTCAAGTTGTATGATGTGCTCTTACAACCAGGTAAATGGAGTCCCAACATGTTCACATTATGACCTCCTTTCTTAAACATCAAGATCTAATTGGGGATTTCAAGGGCATGTTGATCTTGTACAATTTTATTTGATCCTTACAGAATGACATACTTCAGGGATATCCACTATACATTACTATTTTATGCATAGTTGAAAATGGCCAAGTTGCTGCACTAAAGAGACAAAAACCATTCAGGTATAGTACTTTTGACTATGACGTTGTTGAAATCATTTATGAGAATCAAAGGTATGAAAAATCTCGTGAGGATGTAGTTACCGATGTTCTGAAAGCTGGTAGGAATAATAGTGATTTAATTCCAACATTAGAGTTTATATTTCTTAGTGCATTTTAAGATTCCTTGTTGAGTTAGAGCCTACTTGTTAAACATAATTCAAGTATTGGAATACTTATCTAGATTTTGTTGGCTAAATAGCTTATTTGATTGGATCACTATACCTTTTCATGGAACCTGTAGTGTAATCAACCCCATGTTATGTCTGTTCATAGGCATGGATATCAACTGTGGAAATTATTTTCATAGGCATACAATATCTGTAGTGAATAAAGGGAAGGTCAATGAATCATCAATTGACGGAGCCCTTTTCAACTTATTCTCAGTACGAATTCCTCTTGCGATTTTTGATGGCCATCCTAAGCATTAGATGTATGGTGATCTGGGGCCCCAAAATGTTTGTTTTGATGATCATCGACACCTTGCATTAGAGGCTGCTAAACAGGGGATAGTATTTTTGAAGAACATGGATAATATTTTACCATTATCAAAATCACATATTACCTCTTTAGCAGTCATAGGACCTAATGCAGACGCTCCGAATACATCAATTGGAGATTATCCAGGTTTTCATTCAAATTTTCATGCTTTTTGTGAGGGATTGCAAATGATGCAAAAATCTCTGTAAAAAGTTTCATGCGCTTGCTGTTTTCTTGCTAGTATTCTAGGCATTCCTCACAACATGATAACTCCAATTTCAGGTCTTAAGAACTACATCAAGACAATAATATATACCCTGGGATGCCATTCTATCAATTGTACTTCCACGGAGGGCTTTGGTGAAGCAGCAAGTATTGCAGCGAAGACTGATGCTATGGTTATGGTGGTTGGATTGGATCAATCACAGGAAACAGAAGATCATGATCGACAAATTCTCACTCTTCTCGGAGAACAACAGAAATTAGTAACTGAAGTTGCAAGTGTCTCTAAAGGACCAGTGGTGCTTGTCATCATGAGTGGAGGACCAGTTGATGTCTCTTTTGCAATAAAGAATCCTAAAATTTCTAGTATTTTTTGGGTTGGCTACCCTAGTGAAGCTGGTGGACAAGCACTGGCTGAAGTTATTTTTGGAGATTAAAATCCAGGTAACTGTGCCCCTTTAATTTTCAATTTTCACATTTTTTTCCAAGCATAATGTTTGAAATTAGGATTTTATGAAGCCAATTCCAAAGGTTAATTTCCAATTATAGCAGGTTGGAAACTAAGCTCATTTGTTGCAAAAGTGCTAACCTTCCAAAACATTGCAGGTGGGCGGTTGCCTATGACATGGTACGCTCAAGCTTTCATAAAAATTCCCATGAACATCATGGACATGCGTTCCAATTCTTCCAGAGGATACCTAGACCAAACATACCAGTTTTTTATAGGGGAAACTGTATTTGAATTTGGTCATGGATTAAGTTCTTGAACCTACTCTTATACTTTTCCTACATCAACACTAGATCACATCATTATGGGAGCTTAATAATTGTTTTCGGAAAATATTTTAGTGTATTTCTATGAATTCAACTTATCATTTAATAAAATGAATGAGAAATTCTCTTTGCGAGTGAATAATTGTTTTCGGAGAATATTTTACTGCATTTTTATGTATCATTTAAATATCCTCAATTATTGATATTAATATGCTTTTTTACTGAAGGATCATGAAAGCTCAATCTATTGGGGATACATCTAGCATGTCATTAATACATGGAAGAAGAATCTTGGAGATCAACCCAGATCACCCCATTATCCAGAGTTTGAACGTTAGTGATCATTCAATTTGTACAGATACTGATCTCTGTTTCTATAGTATTGTTCAAATTAGTCTTGAATGGTGTGTGGCTTAGTTCACTGAACTTGTTTCTTAAGAGGTGTATTTGGCTTAATGACTAATTAAGAAATTTTATTAAAAAATGATATGAGTAACAAAGCATTTTTCATATTGCTTTACGAACTGGTCAGTGAAAGCAGTTTCCGTGTTGCTTTACGGACTGGTCAGTGAAAGCAGTTTTCATATTGCTTTGCAGGTTGGTCAATGAAAATATGATATTTTCTAACTGAAATTGGTGTAGTGAGACAACTCAGATGTATTTTTCCATCATTATTATTTTTTATTTTTCTGTAAAATGAATTGTTGCGAAACCAAGCTTGATTGATTTAATCAACCTCATAAACTATTGCAGGTTGCTTGCAAAGAGAAACCCCATAATCCTCATGCCTTAAGAGAAATTGGTATATTATATAATACGTCTCTAATTTCCAGTGGTTATACAGTAAGTTTTATTTTTATAGTGTTGTGTTTCCATGTGGTCCTTGGATATTTTCTAGCATCAAGTGGAGAAATATGACAATGGATCTTTTATTTTTGTTGTTGCTATCCAGTCGAATAATTGTGCTAAAGTGGGTGGAAATATTTACAATATGATGGATGTAGCACTTGCTAGAAAATGGAGAGATCCAAGCTCATAAGTTGCTAATGTGGATGCACCGCAACCATCCAGTGAAGTTGTTGATCCTCTTGAGGCAGAGAGGTTATTGAGGTTGTTGAACCTGCTAAAGTGAAAGTTGAGGGTAGACATCGATTTCACTACACATATCTTTCTTAGCAACTATTTGATCTCTTTAACAATCTTACGGCATTTCCTTTGCAACATTCAATGATGGTGCAATTGCTATTTTATATATTAAGAAATACTACTCATGAATAATAAAACAATTGTAACATAAATAATATATAACAAAAAAACCATGTATTTTTGGAATAATAAAATAGTTGTATGGAAAATAATATAGAATAAGAAAAACTATGTATATTTTGATGTATCAAAATTTAGATACATTTTACTGAGAAATTTTTTAAAATAATAATGGTTATAAACCATTTAAATAATTTTATTAAATATTTAGTTCAGATCTATATTATTTATCAGAGGAATCAAGGTCTTTTCACTCTAAAAGTGGTTTGCATATCAAGACATTTGATCCCTCTTGGCTCTTGGTAGATCCAATGTTAAGATTGATCTAGATCATCTTAATTTCCCCCTTTAAATAAACTAATTTACACATGAATCCCATGGGTCAATACCATAGGTTTTTTTTATAGATTATTATTATTTTTATTTTTTATTGTATTTTGATGTAGTTAAAATGTTCATTGCTTTATGTCAATATTTCACTATGTCTGGAGTTCATTGCAACCTTCGATATATTCTATGAGTTGTGATTTGTTTCTTCTGGAAACATATTTTTTGTTGTCACCTACTTATCATGATTCAAAACTTTGTTATCGTCCAATGTCCTTATAGAATTATATATATTTTGTGAGCTAATGTGATGTTTTGTTTGTCACAATAATTCAAAAATGTTATGATACCACAATATTGACTTTCTCATTGTTTGTTTTGTTTAGGAACCCTTTAAAAAACCACATGAACATTTGATTTTACATTGTGATCTCCCCAAAATGGATGGGGGTTTCAAATTGGAGAGTAAATTGAGCGGTTATTGTTAGAAATTGTTGTATAAGATGAGAAATTTGGATGGTTTGTAGACAATATGGATTTCATAACAGATATCTATTTTGAATTTTTTAGTGTCTCTGGCTACCATGGATCTAATAGGAAACATTTCAACTGAGAACGTTAATACATCATTGTGTGAATGATAACTTGTGACATCCTTAGCCATTTTATTTGATTGTGGATCATGTTATAAACTAATAACTTGTGAAATCCATAACCATTTTCTATGATTGTGGATCAGGTTATAAACTAGAATACACTCTCTCCTCAGAAGAATCTACAATATATATTGGATGGAGGGAAAGGTTATAATAAAACATGTACGAAATAAGCCCTTAAGGTTGTCTCAACTTACTCTGGTGTTAATCACATAGTGTCAATTTTGTAAAACTATAATCTACAGTAAGGATTGAGTGGGTTTTTTATTTTGTAATTTTTGTTTGGAATTAATGTAGGAGCATCCAACTAAAAGGCTGCAGCTAGAGATGATTTCTTTCTGCTAGAGAGAAGAAGAAATTTTGAATTCTATTTTATTTTGTCTAAGCTAATTTGCGCTAATACAACCATTTTAATTTGCATAATAAAGGAATGGTTAAATAAGGATTAGTTAACAATTTAATTGAATAAACTATTTTGAAACTGAGTGATAGTTTCTCAACCATTTCGGGATTTTTGGAAAGGCATAAAACCGAACCGAATCCACCATTTTGGGGTTCTGCTATCCATAGCGAGAAAGGAGAGAATAGAGAAACATAAGTAAATGTAAAAACCAGTCATCTGAGGGTTTGCCTTCATTTTTTCCATTTCCAAATTATTTCCAAATGTTTTGTGTTTGATCGGGATCTCTATGTTTTTAAAGCAGCATTTCTTTTCCAAATAAATTCTAAGTGTTTTGTATTAAGATGGGGTTCCTTGTTGTAGATTGGTTATTTTAAATCCTCTGTTGAGGTTGAATATTTCCATATAAAGGCACAGTAAGAATGCTAATAGGATTTGCAGACACAACGGGTCCACAGACCTTGCACATTCCTTTCTTGAACCGAATATTGTGTTAATCGCAGAACAAAACAAATCGGACTTGTAGGCTCGACAAGGACCGTTCGATCCAACTGATCAAAGGTGGAAGATCACATTGTAGGTGGAGACACATCACACATCGCCAAGGATAACGTTTATGGTCCAGTTCACGGGTTAAAGCATTTTTTTTTGCGATGCGAACTGGTATAGTGGAGGTGTAGCGCGGGCCGTCGAATTCAGCCGAGATCAAACGACAAAGATTTAAAACATCGGACATCACCAAGGATAACGTTTATAGTCCAATTTGCAAGTTAAAGTATTTGTTTTTCGATGCGAAGTGGTGTAGCAGAGGTATAGCATGGGCCGTCAGATCTAGCCGAGAGAAAATGGTAAATATTGAAAGCATGCCGAGGCGATTTCACAAATCACAAGGTTTAAGAGTTAACCTTGAGGACCATCACACAGGAAATTAAAATATTTGTGATGCAAAGTGAGGGACATGTGTCGACTCTGTACAACATTGCATCCCACAAGAAATTTCACTTAACTCTTAAGTTACGTTGTAAAGTTCACAAATTCGATCACCGTTGATTGGTAAGAGTTGTTGTGGGACCCTCTGGTAAGAAACTCACATATTCGCATTGGTTTGGGTTTCTGCATTAGTTTGGGTTATTGTATGGTATGTATATGTTATGAAATTTCGCTATTGATTTCATGCGTGCATTTATGTTATAGAACTCCAAGGTTGACCTCTTTTGCGAGTAAAGGGATTTTTGTGTTGAGTCTTAAAAACTCCATTTTGCAATGTATTCTGATAATTTATAGCTAGTCTACATCAATTGGTATTAGAGAAAAAAATTCTTCCTAATTGAATATGGAAGTAGGAAGAAGAGGTCAGGGAAGAGTTGAAGCATGAAGAAGAGGCCGAGGAAGAGCTATAAGGGGAGGAGTAGATGAAGAACTACACAAAGAATTTAGAGTGTTGTTAGCACATTTGGAAACAGTGGAAGCTGGGAGGCGTAGAGATCCTAAAGGTGGAGATGACAGTGATGATGAGACAAAGGTATAAATAGATGAGCCAGAGGACGAGCCACCAAAAATCAAACTACTGAAATCTGTTTTGATGGCTAACAGCAAGCCAAGACTAGAGCTCTCCAATTATGATGGCAGTTTATCCATAAGCATTGTTGAACTGGATAAGTGAGTTAGATAAGTACTTCAAGTATGAGGAAATTAGAGTGGACAGAAAAATCAGGTTTGCTGTCACTAAGTTGAAAGGACACACCACACTATGGTGGGACAGTGTGCAGGCATAAAGGAGAAGATTTAACAAGCACTTGATCAATAGTTGGGACATGATGATTGCAAAGTTGAAAACAAGGTTCTACCTAAAGATTACCAAATTTCCCCTTACAAACAAGTGTAGATTCTGAGACAGAGAACAATGACTATAAATGAATATAAAGAAGAGTTCTATAAAGTGAACTTGAGGTCTGGGTATGTTGAAGATATGCCTGAGAAGATAGCCATATTTGTAAATGGTCCATGGATGGAAATCTTGGATGAAATCGGTATTCTTTCCCCCAAAACTATAGAGGACGTATACCAGTGTTCTTTGAAGGTAGAAGAAAATATTGCCAGGAAGCAGAATGAAAGAAGAGGATGTGGATCTAGTAGAGGAAGAAGAAAGTCCTCTGGCAGAGGTAGCACTACAAATAGTAATGAAGAAGGAAACAGTTCAAAGACTTTGGCACAGACTTGGACGAAGGTAACACGAGAGGTGGAAGGCCATACCAGCGAGGAAGAGGTAATGGCATGGGCAGAAGAAATTCCTACCAGTGTTACGAGTGTCACAAATGGGGACACAGGTGTTTTGAATATCCTGAAAATGAACCAGCTGGACAGAGGGGAGCACATGTTGCTCAACCTGATGAAGCAGAGGCAGCACCACAAGAGGTGGAGAATGTGCTTGAAAC
This sequence comes from Pinus albicaulis, assembly GCA_034641835.2. Classification (NCBI taxonomy): domain Eukaryota; kingdom Viridiplantae; phylum Streptophyta; class Pinopsida; order Pinales; family Pinaceae; genus Pinus; species Pinus albicaulis. The sequence continues at coordinate 964,544,029 of CM076581.1, read as the reverse complement.
AGGAGAGGCCTTGGTGTTGAAAAAGGTTTTATTAAAAATAGCTAAGGAGGTGGTTGACCTAACCTAGAGGAAAGCATTGTTCTAGACTGTGTAAGTCGCATGGAAAATGCTGCAAATTGATCATAGATAGTGAAAGTACTGATAACCTAGTATCCACTGATATCGTGGAGAAACTGGGTTTGAATAAATTGAAGCACCCGACTCCCTATAAGGTGTCATGGTTGCAGAAAGGACAACAACTGCTCATTGATGAGCAATGCGAGGTGGAGTTTCACATTGGAAAGTACAAGGACAAGATAACTTGTGATATTATGCCTATGGATGTATGCCATATTCTGTTGGGAAGACCATGACAGTATGACAGAAAGGCCGTCCATTATGGGTAAAATAATTGTTATTGATTTGTGAAGGATGGGATAAAGCATACGCTACTTTCCATGAAACAAGAAGCGAATACAGAAACTAGTGGTACTAAAACACTGTTGATGGGCAGGAAGGAGTTTCAGTGACAGATTGAGGAGAATAAGGTGAATTATTCAGTTGTGTGGAGACTAAGAGTAGTATTGATGCATACATAAATCACTAATTTTCATGTGGAAATACATGACATCGTGCAAGAGTTTACTGATATTGTGGTGGATGATCTACCAGATAAAATACCACCAAAGCCGAGCGTTAGTCAGCATATTGATTTTACTCTAGGAGCTAGTTTTCCAAACAAGGTTGCTTACTAGATTAGTTTGAAAGACAATGAGGAGATTAGGAAGCAAGTACAGGGATGTTGGATAAAGGACTAGTTCGGGAGAGTTTGAGCCCTTGCGTTGTTCTGATCGTTTTAACTCCCAAGAAAGGAGGTGAATGGTGGATGTGCACTGATTCGCGGGTGATAAACAAGATCACTATCAGGTACAGGTTTCCTTTACATCAAATGGATGATATGATGGATTGTCTAAATGAAGCAGCCTAATTTTCAAATATAGATCTGAAAATCGGCTATCACCAGATCATGATTAGAGAAGGTGATGAATGGAACACAACTTTCAAGACCAATGAAGGCTTGTAGGAGTGACTAGTCATGCCTTTTGGGCTGAGCGATGCCCCCAACACATTCATGTGTTTGATGAATGAGATGTTGAAGGAATTCATTGATAAGTTTGTGATTATGTATCTATATGATATACTTATTTTCATTAAGATGAAAGAAGAACATTTTCTGCATGTCAGGTATGTGTTGGAAAAATTGCAGCAAAATAAATTATTAATAAATTTGAAAAAATGTTCTTTTTTCAAGAAATAATTAATTTATCTAGGATTTTTGATTTTTGAGAATGAGTTGAAGATGGACCTAGATAAGGTTGTAACCATATTTAGCTCTCCATTTCCCAAAATTTTGTTTGAAGTAAGAAGTTTTCATGGATTGGAAATCTTCTATCGGAAGTTCATTAAGAACTTCAGTGGTATTTGTGCACCTATGTTGGATACCATTAAGAAGGAAAATAAGCCTTTTCATTGGTCAAAACCTGCTGAGAGGAGTTTTCAGTTTTTGAAGAGGAAGATCACAGAAAAACCAATCCTAAAATAGCCAGACTTCAGCAAAATTTTCCAAGTTCGTTGTGATGCCAGTGGGACAGCCATTGGTGCAGTACTCAACCAAGAAGATAAGCTAGTAGCATACTTTAGCAAGAATTTAAATGAGAGCAAGAAGAAGTATACATCTTATGAAAAATATTTTTATGCAGTCATCCAAGCATTGAAGCATTGGAGACATTATTTGCTGGCAAATGAATTTGTCTTGTTTTCAGACAATTCTGTGATAGAATATATTATGCAGTAGCACAAGCTTAATCATAAACACATGAAGTGGGTGGAGTACTTGTAGAGTTTTACATTTGTTTTGAAATACATCAATGTTTAAGCCAAAAAGGCGGGAGATGCATTAATAAGGAGGAGTTTGATATTTCAAGAAAGCACAGTGCAAGTGTTGGGATTCGAGCATCTAAAAGACTTGTATGAAGTGGATGCAGATTTTAAGGAAGCTTATGAAGCTTTCCAGAATCCACTATTGAGAGACAATAGTCCATGGTTGGAATATAACATACAGGATGGGTTGTTATTAAAAGGAGGATAGTTGTGTATTCTGGAATGTTCTATGCGAGAGAAATTAATCTAGGAAAAACAAAGTGGAGGTTTGGCCCAACATTTTGGAATAGATAAGACTTTGGATCAATTGAGCCACTTTTACTATTGGCCGATAATGCGAAGGGATGTAGAGAGATTCATGATCAGGTGCAAGGTGTCTCAACATTCAAAGGGACACAGCCATAATGCAGGTTTGTCTACACCCTTACCCATTCCAAACAGACCATGGGACTCAGTCAGCTTGGGCATTGTCTTAGGTCTACCAAAGACACAATGGGGATTTTTTTCCATCATGGTGGTGGTGGATCATTTCACCAAAATGGAACATTGCATTCCATGCAGAAAGACAAGTGATTCCACACATGTAGCTCATTTTTTATTTACATAGATGGTAAGATTGCATGGCTTGCCGAAGTCCATCATCTCGGGCAGGGATTTAAAGTTCACAAACCATTTCTGGCGAACATTGTGGAAGAAGTTAGACACCAAACTAGATTTCAATTCTACTTATCATCCACAGTCAGATGGGAAAACTGAAGCTGTGAATAGGAGTATAGGAAATCTACTGAGGAGTCTAGTTGGTAAAAATTCCAGATAGTGGGATCATGTGCTTACACAAGCGCATTTTTCTTACAACTACTCACCCAACAAAAGCACGAGCAGAAGTCCTTTCCAAATCCTATATGGAATGCACCTACGTGGAGTATTTGAGTAGCAGGATTTGGGTCAATTAGAACGCAGGAGTGCTGATGGCAAATATTTTGTGAAAGAAATTAGCGATCTACATGAGCAGGTCAAATTGAAGCTATAAGACAACAACCAAAAATATAAACAATGAGAAGATTTGAAAATGTGGGAGGTAAAATTTGAGGTAGGAGACCTGGTACTGGCACATTTGTGTAAGGAGGGGTTTCGTAAAGGCGAATACAACAAATTGAAGACGAAAAAGATCAAGCCTTGTAGAATTCTTCAGAATTTTTCTATAAACGCTTATGAGTTGCAGTTACCTCCAGGTGTAGGAATCTCACCCATGTTTAATGTGGCATATATGTACCCATACACTACTGTTGATGAATAATACAATTAAGAGAAATGAACACGAGACAACTAGGATGAGGATAGATCATGGATTAAACAGATGCCTCTAGCACAACCTTTGGAAATTGAACACATTCTAGACACACATGTGGCTAGGAAGACACGAAACAAAGAATATTTAGAATATTTGGTCAAATGGAAGGACCATCCTCTGGAGGATTGTCCTTGGTTGGATGCTTCGAAAATTGAAAGTGTAGGGTACTCTATAGAAGAGCTCATGGACAAGAGCCATGAATTTAATTTACCCTAGGATCCGGATGCAGGAGCATCCAACTAAAAGGAAGCAATTGGAGCTGATTTATTTCTACTAGATAGAAAAAGAAGTTTTTAATTTTTTTTAATTTTTTAATAGTTAATTTGGGCTAATAAAAAAAATTTAATTTTCATAATAAAGGAATCGTTAAATTACCATTAGTTAAGAATTTAGTTGAATAAACTATTTTGAAACCGAATGACAGTTTCTCAACCATTTATGGATTTTTGGAAAGACATAAAACTGAACTGAATCCACCATCGTAGGGTTCTTCCATCCATAGCGAGAAAGGAGAGAATACATAAGTAGAAGTAAATGTAAAAAAAACCATCTAAGGGATAAGCTCTATGTTTTTCATTTCCAAATTATTTCCAAGTGTTTTATGTTTCATCACGATCTCTATGTTTTTAAAGAAACATTTCTTTTCCAAATAAATTCTAAGTGTTTTGTATTAAGATCAGGTTCCCTTTTGTATATTGGTTATTTTAAAATCTCTATTGAAGTCAAATGTTTCTATTTAAATGCACAGTAATAATACTAATCGGATTTGCAGACACAACGGGTCCATAGACCTTGCATATTCCTTCCTTGAACCAAATATTGTGGTAATCGCAAAACAAAACAAATCAGACTTGCAAGCTCGACAAGGATCGTTGGATCCAACCAATCAATGGTGGAAGATCACATTACAGGTGGAGAGACATTGCACGTCACCAAGGATAACGTTTATGGTCTAGTTCGCAAGTTAAACTACTTGGTTTGAGATGCGAAGTGGTATATCATAGGTGGAGCGTGGGCCATTGGATCCAGTCGAGATCAAACGACGGAGATTGAAGACATCGCACATCTCCAAGGACAACATTTATGTTCTAGTTCGCCAAGTTAAAGTATTTGGTTTACGATGGGAAGTGGTATAGAAGAGGTATAGTGCGGGCCATCGGATCCAACGAGGAACAAATGGAGGAGATTGAAAGTGCGTCGGGGCGATTTCACAAATTGCAAGGTTTAAGAGTTATTGTTCAAGGCCATCGCATAGGAAATTAAAATATTTGCAATGGGAAGTGAGGGACACGTGTCAGCTCTACGCAACATTGAATCCCACAAGTAGTGCTTAACTCTTAAGTTACATTGTAAAGTTTGCAAAATGCGATCACCATTGATTGGTCGGAGTTGCTGTGGGACCATACGGTAAGGAACTCACATATTAGAATTGGTTTGGGTATCTACATTAGCTTGGGTTATTGTATGGTATGTATATGTTATGAAATTCCATTGTTGATTTTGCACGGAACTCCAAGGTTGACCTTTGTTGCAAGTAAAGGGATTTTTGTGTTGAGTCTTAAAAACTCCATTCTGCAGCGTATTCTGATATTTTGCAGCTAGTCTGTATGAGGAATTGAGAAATTAAAAAAAATATAAAAGCAAAAAATATGTAGTGAAAAACTTACTTTAAAAGTTTAAAATAAAAGTTTGAGTAAGTTTGACATCATATAATATGAAAATTGTTTATGATTATAAAGTAAAAAGCATGTAAGATTTTTTATCTATAATTAAGTAATTAAAGATATGTATATATATATTTTTTGAAGTGAAGAAGTTTAATATTCATTAACAAAAAAAATCCTAAAGAGTATTTATGTAGTTACAAACTGTTATGTAGCTACCAACTAATACAATTAAGTAATTAAAGTTATATTTAGTGTTATTTAGGAAATGAGAATTATGAACATTCATCATTATTGCTCAAGATAAATCATGTAGCCTGAAATAATTTGGAAATTAAAAAAAAAGAAAACATATTTTAAAAAATTTCATTATTAATTTAATTTTTTATATATTAAGAAATACTACTCATGAATAATAAAATAGTTGTAACATAAATAATATATAACAAAAAAAAAAACCATTTTTTTTGGAATAATAAAATAGTTGTAGGAAAAATAATATAGAACAAGAAAAACTATGTATATTTGGATGTGTGAAAATTTAGATATATTGTATTAAGTAAAATTTTAAAATAATAATGATTATAAACAATGAAAATAATTTTATTAAATAGTTAGTTTAGATCTATATTATTAATTAGAGAGATCAATTCTCTTTTCACTCTAAAAGAGGTTTTCATATCAAGACATTTGATCCCTCTTGGCTCTTGGTAGATCCAAAGTTAAGATTGATCTGGCCATCTTAATTTCCCCCTTTAAATAAACTACATTCCACACGAATACCATGGGTCAATACCATGGGTTGTTTTTATAGTTTATTATTTTTTTATTTTATTATTTTGATGGCTCTTGGTAGATCCAGAGTTAAGATTGATCTAGGCCATCTTAATTTCCCGCTTTAAATAAACTACATTCCACATGAATAATGTGAGTCAATACCATGGGTTGTTTTTATAGTTTTTTTATTATTTTATTTTATTATTTTTATTTTTATTTTTTTTATAATTTAACATAGTAAAAAAAGTAATATAAAATAATTGATTTGTGTGGAGTTTAATTTTATCATAGAAATTTTATAGAAAATAAAAATTTGAAAAAAACTAACATTATATAAAAAATATATAAAACTATTTACTTGTGGATCAAATGACTTAAAACATTTAAGACATAAGCACAGTAGTAGTTAGGGGAGTTATATGGTCATTTTTGGAGTTAGATGCACATTTTACAAGATAGAATAATTCTGTGATTGTTAAATTTAGAAGTGATATGTTTTCTTTTTAATTAAATAAAAATAAAAATAAACAAAAAGAGTTAATAAGAAAACACCATTAACTATAACAACATGGATTATTTACTATTTGGAATAAATATTCAATAACTTTGGATTATGAAATATGATTAACGCCCATAGTTTGGAAAATCCCTCTCTCTTGAAAGAGGTGGAGACGCCACCATTATTTGCTCAAGACATGCTTTGCGGGGTTGCCGCTATAAGAAACTTCACTTTTGACACTCGTTATTCAACGAAGACAACTTGCACAACGAGGATGGTGGAAGTTTGTGATCGATTTGAGATGTAGGTGGCTAGGGTTCTTAAGGAAGTTAATGGGAAGAAAACTAGGCCCAACCTATCTTCTTCTTAGGATTCTTCTTCCTCTAATATATCGAATACATTGAAGGATAGGTCCAGTGTATTTTAGGAGAAGAGAGTTAACAAGTGCATCAAAATACTGGATAAAACGTTTTGTCTAGATTTGGGGATGATATTACAAAGAATAAGGTAATTTCATTATTCAAAGTGTGATTTTATTGGAAAATTCGTGAATAAAAGGGTTACAAAAAAAGGTCTTTTAGAGCGAGATGAGCAGACTTGGATTTCAATTCCTGGGTATATGCTGAAGGTCAGTCTTTTGTTAAAGAATCACATATGTATTTTTTTAAATTTTAATATGGATGCAAAGGTGATTAGATCCAGAGCATGATTATGGGGATCTTCCAACTTGGTGTTAAAAATTTGGCTTCCTATGTTCAATGCACAGGCCGAGTCATTCCTTATACAAAATGTTTGGGTTTTAAATCCAGAGCTACCTCTTCAATTCTGTATGAGGGATTTCATGGTACATGCAATGACTAAGTTAGGTACATTTGTTTGATTTCATGATCGTCAACTTATGGAAGTGGAAAAAAGAGTGGAAAAATTATTGATCGAGGATGACTTAAGTAAAGGGTTGGTGTCTAACCTGGAATTTCGTTGTTAGGAAAAAATTTCAAGATTCCAGTGCATTATTGGTAGGTCTCATTCCGTTGTTCTTAGTCTGAGGAAATGGGACATTTGAAAATAAAATGTCATGTTTTTTTACCCTTTTCTACAAAAGGGTAACGGTGTTTCCTTGTGACGGTGTTCCAAGAAAGTGGAAAAGGGCACGAAGAAAATAATTGACGACAAAGGAGACTAGGACCCTAAGATTAAATTATTAGGAGTTATATCCATTGAATCTAATACAGATGCTATGACGACTCAATTAGCTTCCTTGTTTCTTACAGATATTCAACTGGGAATTGAGACAACAGATATTAGAACTGGTTTTCTTTCCTCTTCTCCATTTTTGGAAGTGGGATACTTTGGTTTGATTGATTTATGTAAGCCATCATTAAATACTTTAGGTGGTTTAGGTCAATGTTTTGTGTGGATTTGTGATGGTATTTTTATTTTAAAGGTGGTCATGAGGGAGGTATTGTTTCCTTTTTTTCATATTGTAGACATGGGGTGTGTTATCTATTCATCGGGGTCGGAGGTGGTGTAACAAGTTTTCAATGTTTTTTTTTCCAAATAGGGAAGATTTTTGGTAGTCTTGTTTAGTGTTACCTAAAGAAAAAGGCCTTTGTTGTAAACCATTGAACGTTTTTGAATTTGGTGTAGTCAATGGTTCAAATTGCTTTGAGTTCATACAGAGAGGTCTTGCTTCAACTTAGTCATTGGCTTCTCTTCTTGAGGGAGGGGGCCCTCCTGACCCCTTGGCTACTGGTTGTTTGGAGTTTAAAAGACCCGCGACGATCTCTAAACTTACATGGATATTCCATTGGGTAGGTCGTGACCATAAATCTAATAACATTATATTTAAAATATGAAAGTTTACACTATTATAGTTTTATTGGTTTTCTGAATCTGTAGATCTATTCTTAGTAGTTCACACATGCAAAAGAAAACTATGCAAAATTAGAGAACAAAAAAATAAAATCTCAGACACATCTTAGACAAGAAACACTCTTGGAAACCCTTCTAGGAGAAAAACCAAACTATAAGGTGAGGTCATTGTAATCTCTTTGTCTAAATGGAAATATGGTTGTGAGTACAAATAAGTATGGCATGTGGCTCATGGGATGCTAAAATGCACAAATAATCTATGTGTCCTCTACCACCTAAATCTCTTCCTCATTGTTTATGAGCTATGGAACAATGAACTCAAAAGAATAGAACCCTTTTTCCACCAAGTGTTGCGGTTATAAGACATCCTGAAATCCTACTAGTGGTTAGGTTTAACTACCACACCCCTTAACTATAATTATAATATAGACTCTTCTAGAGTATTTTACATAACAATCACATGGTTTTCGCCTTTTCCATGAATAATAGGAGTTGATGTGGCATCCTCTAGAACCATGGTGGTTAAAATAGGAAGGTCAACTTCTAAGTGGCATAAATTTTGCATATCGACTCTAATTGATACACTTCTTGCATCGTTGGATATGTCTCTATGTCAATAATAACATAAAAAGGTTCCACACTAAAGAAACAATGTTTTACCCTAGAAAAAAAAAATTGATGCCTCAAAACACTACCAAAAGGCTTCAAACCCTATTTTTTGAAGTTGGGTCCCGCTAGTAAAAACGATACCCGGATCTGATTCCTCCACTTTTCTGCTTTTAATCCATCAATATGGATTAAAAAAAATATAATGATCCAATATGAATCACACCTCCCCATTTTGGGAGGCTTTTGATCCCCATAATCTTCTACTAAATGAAGTGAGGAGTTTTTTCCTCTGCCTTCTTTATGGTGTACCATTTAGCTTTGCTTGGAAATTTTCCTTTGAACCCAATCTAATAAAGGTCATGTTTCTTATGTCTTTTAGTTATGGACCTCTTTTGTAGAATTGTATCCTTTTCCAACTCGTCATGAGCAACAAGTGCCAAATCCTCCACCAAATGTACGACCTTTTCCTTTTGTTGATATAGCATGGAAATCTCATAGAGTTTCAAATTCTCTATGTTCATAATTGAGTAAATGTTCATATATGGTGGTAAACTAATTCGATAGGAATTACCACCCACCTTTTCCAACATCTCGAAGGGAGCAAACCATAGAGCCTTGATTCTCCTACTAGGCCCTCGCATCCTCTCCTTATTCAATTGTATCCATACTCTGTCTCCAACCTTTAGTAATTTCTTTGTTCTATGATTTTCATGCCTAGCCTTATATTTCTCCTGCGACTTCTGCATTATCTCTAGTACATGTAGATGGATTTGCCTGATATTTTCTATATTTTTTTAGCCCTCAAGGCGTCTCCTATAATATCTTCCCTCACTCCTCCTTGATGCCAATATGAAATATCCAAAGGTGAAGGTGGAAAATATCTAAAACAAATTTCAAATGCGGAATTTCCTATAGAAGCGTGGACTAATTTGTAATAAGAATGTTGTATATATACAAGATTTTCATCCCATGTCTTTGGATGCTCCTGGTTGTATTCCCTCATAAGCTGAACCAAAGTCCTGTTGACTAATTATGTCTGCCCATTTTTCTGTTGATGGAATGTTGTATTTCTCTCTAACTTCGTATGCATATTCTCCCACAATTTATTCTAGAATGCGCTAAGAAATCTTGTATCCAGATCTGAAATCATGTTCCTTCGTATCCCAAGGTGCACCCAAACCTATTCAAAGATTAAGTTCATTTCTCCTTTCCCATATATGATATTTTTATAGGGAATTGGAACACACATCATGTTGGACCTATCAACTATCATGAACATGTAGTCATGTGCCTTCCTTGTTCTTGGTAAATATCCCAGAAATTCCATGGAAATGTTTGTCCAAGGGAGATTGGGTACAGGTAAGCAATGATATAGAACTTGTTTCTTGTTCTTAGGCTTGTTGGTACAAAAACCCATGCATCCTCTTATGAACCTAGCTACCTGCTCTTGCATCCTGGGATAATATACATACCTCTACAAATTGGACACGATATTCCCTACACCAAAATTCCATTGAGCCTTGGAGGTGTGAGCATTTATAATCATCTGTAATCACTCAACTTTAGGAACAAACAACTTATCTAATGTATAGAGTAACCCATCTTGGAGATAATAGTCAATGGTGTTATCACCAATGATGCACATACCTCTGACTCTACAATTTATCATACACCTCTGTGAATTCCTCATCCTTTGAATGTGCCTCTCTATATGAATCATGGGTAAATTTATCCATATGCATAAGAGTCCCCAAAGTTATGATATTTGATGTTGATGGCCAAGAAATCATGTCAACCAACCTATTTGTGTTTCCCTTATTATACTTGATCACCAAATGAAACTGCTATAAAATTGCCATCCACTTGTAATGCATATTATGTGGTATCTTAATCTAGGCCTGCAAATACTATAATCATTATTGATCTGTGTGGATTATTTTCTGCTTCCTAATCAGATAGTTCTTCCACTTCTTCATAGCTTGTGCCAGGGCATAGAGCTCCTAATTTTAGGTAGGTTAGTTAATAATTTAGCCCTGAAATACTTCATAATTGTAGCATACATGCTTTTCTTTCTACATCTAGACAACTCGCATCACATATCGACTTGCATCTGTCTCCACTTCAAAGGGCCACTACAATTTTGGTAATACCAAAATTGGTGCTTGGCTAGTCTTCTTCTATAGCTCCTTGAAAGCCTTCTACTGATCCTTTCCACACTAGAAACTCTAACCACTTGTGGTTATGACATGCAGTGGTGCTTCTAATGTTGAAAATGAGACTATGAATTTCCTTAGGTACTATGCTACCCCAATGAAACTGCTTACCTTAGAAACATTAGTAGGTGTCAACCATTTCATGATGGCCTACATCTTGGAAAGATCTATATTCAACTCTTCTCCACCTATCACATAACTCAGATACACCAAATACGGTTGTGTAAACTCACACTTCTTGATATTTTCTAGTAGGTGGTGCTTCTTTAATGTTTTCATCACCTACATCAAATGTGAGATGTGCTCCTACAAAGTAGCATTGTATCCCAGTATATCATCCAAATAGGCAATAATAAATGAATCTATAAAAGCATTTAGTACATCATCCATTAATCCCATTAACGTAGTTCGTGCACTACATAGGCCCAACGGCATGACAAAGCACTCATACAAAACTTTCATAGTTTTAAAGGCGGTCTTCCAAGTATATTCTTCTTTGATTCACACATGGTAATATCTAAACTTTAAATCGATCTTGGTGAATTATTTTACTTGTTGTAACTGATCCAATACATCCTTTATCGTGGGTAGGGGGTAAATGTATTGAACATGATTTTACTTAATGCCCGATAATCTATAGACATTCGACAAGTCTTACCCTTCATTGGCACAATGATGATGGGTAATCCACATGGTGATGTACTCGGTCAAATGACACCCTATTAAAGTAATTTATGGAACTATTTATTCATCTCACTTTCTTCTATAACAACTACCTATACAACCCAATGTTTAGAAATGAGGAGTCTGTAAGTAGTTCGATCTCATGCTCCACTTCCCTCTTAGGTGGTAACTGTTTAGGATCTCAGAACAAATATTTATATACTTGGAACAACTCCTCCAGTTGTTGTTTATGTCTCTTAGTATACCCCTCGAGGGATGCCTTGCCTTTTATTGACTCATCTATATACTTATATATATCAGAATATTGCGCATCGTATTGATGAGCTCTAAGAATGAATATTTCATCTCGCATGTACATGTAGGGACTTCCAAACACGACTCCACATACATAAAGGTGAACCACATTTATTTGTAGTTCATTAATAAAATCAACACTAAGAAGGAATCTACTTTTGCACTATTTTTTTACCTCAAGATTTCTATCCATATTTACCCATCCTAGTGGATATGGGTTTGGATGATCACAAACGTCCAGCCCCAACTTCTTGAATAACTCTATTGTAATGAGATTTTTCTGCAATCATGAGTCAAATAAAGCATCAATATTTTTCTTCTTGACCTGCATCTTTATATGGAAGAGTTTTATCATTTATTTCTGTACCAGTTGTTTAAGGCTACTTAGAAACACCTCCTTCTGCACTAATGTCTAGACGATATTATCATCCACATTTGAGCTACTCTCAACTTGGTTTCCTGAATCAGTGGTCGTGAGATTTTTCTTCTTATTATATTTATTTTTATTCTTCGGGTTCAACTCTGGATGCAACTTCTGAAAATTCTCCTTTTCTGGCCATTAATGTTGTAGTGGTTGATGGGATATTTATATTGTTGTGTTGTGGTTGTCGTCTTTTTATACTTTCCTCCCATTTTATTCTTCTTCCCCTCCTTAGAAGCGTCTAGTTCTTCCCTCTACTTCAATCCACTTGATTATACTCTCTTAAAGCTTATGTTCTCCACGTACTATTCTTGCACAAAAGTGTCGTCCACTGATTTGATCTTTAATAGCATCACTTAATCCCACATATGGAAAACCACACCCCCAAAATAATTGAGGAGTACATTTGGGATATTTGGGAAGATACCTAACATTATGGCCATCTTTTTTAACTTCGTTTTGTTATCCTGCAGACTATGTCCTGACTTTTGCCTTAAGCAGTGCCATTGAATTCATTGATCCTCTATGTACCTAATAGGGTAAAACTATGACTTATTGAGGTTTTTTGAAATTCTCTAACATAATCACTGGAGGCTCTCTCTCCAACCTCAGGGTATATGTGTAGATTTTCCCCCAATTTAGTGTAAGGCCCTCTATTTTCAACTGCGCAAATGAGATCTTCTGTTCTTCCTTAATTTTACAGACAATAAAATAAACCTCTAGTTACTACAATGAGTGCTTCAGCTTTAGAGAATCGATCTCACCTTCGTACGGCTTGATATAGATCTTCACTTCCAGTTTAAATAGGTATTGGTATTCGTTCTTGTGACTTGAACTCGGTGTATCTTTTTTGGGTTCTTTATTGAACTGGTTCTCCATTTCTTCCTAATATCCCGATTCCCCTACTAATTTATCCTCTACATTTGAACCCCCATATTATTCAAATATCCCAATATTATTTCTCAAGGTAGCCATGAGGATGTTTACATTGTGATTTATATCTGCGAATTTTTTTCCATCTCATGAACACTGTTGGACACCTGATCCAATAAGGGTTAAGGTGTGGGAAAAAAACGATCATAGGGAGTCCAAGAGACCTTGGAATATGGAATCCAAGAGCCACACCTAATTTACTATAAATTTATATAATTGTGAATAATATTGGATCTCATGCTTATATATCCTATTCTGCCTATTCCATTGTTGAGTTCAGCATGGTATCAAAGCGGGCGTTCTCCTGCCTTGCTCCTATTTGAGCCACTGGTTTTGTGGCCTAGTTTAAGCACCCTCACTAGTCATGACGTTGAAGTTCAACATGCATTTCTGTCAATTGTTTCTCTTCATTTCCATGGCCAAAGCCCGTAAGCGTTTCAATTTTCTGCTAGAGCCTATTTTTATGTAAGTTGGTCAGGATTTGTTAGTAATGCATCTACCCTTATTTGCAGTCTCATCGACCCTCATAACACTACCACATTGAAGGTAGTGTTGAGATTTGTGAATGTTACATAGACACAGGTTCAGGCCACACTGCCGTAAAAATGGTTAAAAAAAAACACACATAAAATGAACGCTTTTGTTGTAGGAAAAGAACTGTCGGTTGGTGTGGGAATTATATCCTCGTTCATGTTCATCGTTTGTAGGTTAGCCAAGGCTAGCACAACTCCAAGATACCTAGGTTCCATTGGTAAGGCTAATTCATAGAACTTTCTTGCCTTGTATCTAGCTTCTAAATTGTTACCATAAACATCACCTACTAATGTAAGTGCCTTTGTTGAATGAGGCAGTGCCTTTAGAGCTTCACGAGAAGCCAATAATGCCTCTTTAGGCTTTGCAATATGTAAATGTCCACTGCATAATTGTTAACAGTCGAATACCACCAGTTAATACACTATGTATTACACTCCAATACCACCGTTACCACCGCTCTCCATAATTGACTTCCATTCAAGTAGGATAATACCTCTACCACAGTTGACTTCGGTCTTGACTCCATACCACCAGTCCTATTTTCCTCGGTGCAGTCGACATCATCTCTCCCATTCTTGGGCATCATCGTGCACTTTCCATTCTCTAACCACTTTATGGATCTTGTTGGCCTGTATTTAAGGAAATTCTCTATTATCCCAGTGGACCACAGATTCTCCACATGAAGCCAAATGAAGCCATCCTTAGCTTTAACTAAATAAGGTTTCTTTGTCACTATCTTATGCCTTTTGGGTATTTTTTTCGAATAATATTGATCAGGCGAGAGGAAATTTGGAGAAGCAATTAAAAAATCAATGGCATCCTCTGTGTTTTCCTCTTTCATCATGGTATAAATTCTACCAAACTTGGAGGGATCAACGCAAAACAAAATTGGTAAGTCATTAATTTCCCCAAAGGCTAAATCATAGAGATCAAATTCAACAGGTAATATATGCATTCTAGACGCGTATGTGTATTTTGCATGCGATGGAATTCATTGGGTCCATTAGTCATGTAGAAATATTCTCCACCAGAGAATCCAGCTAAATTTTCATGTGCTTAGCATGTCTAGATTTAACTTTCATGTATTTATTTACAAGTACCTTGTGGTGATAATATTTTGAATCTCTTAGCACATATGAGGGATTTTAGTTTTGGAAAAAGAAATATTGTATGTTGGTTGAGCTCTCCATATGTCTTGGTCTATATTTGTGCATTGAACATGCGCTTAATTATAACAGTAAACTTTGAACCATATGTTGCACTAGTGTTGTTTTATTTATGAATAAAATAGAGTTGTAATTTGTGTAAAATAGTTTTTTTTGGAGGGGAGAAATCATTAGTATTTTTCACCTTAAAGGGCTATTGCACACTTGTTGTTTACTGCACATTTACAAAAAAAAAATTGTAGTGACATTGTATTGTTAGTGGGCATTGTTTCTTCTCTACAAGTTCATAGTTGTGATCATTTTTTATGGAGAAAAAACATAGATTATTAGAGTTATTAAGAAGTCTAATCTTATCTACTGGTGGAGACACAGTTAAAATCAGTAGGGACACCTTATCTAATATTAAGGTCTATCTACAAAATAAACAAGAAAACATTTATTTTTTGTAGCTTGAATCTCAACTACAATAAGAAAAATTACAACAGCGGAGTTGTCATTATGAACATGTTTTTCTTCAAAAAATTGAAAGATACTCCCATAATAAGTAAGTCAATAATTTTGTGGTTGATTCACATTCAATGCCCATTTCAAGAGCATATTTGTATGCAGATGAAGAAGCTCAAGTTCCACCTCCCAAGCCCATCATCAGACCTTGGGAAGAGCTCGTCTAGAACAAACCAAAAAAATTGTCTTGGATATGACAAGGATGTGTCCTTTCATATTTCAGATTACTCAAAGCCCATCCAGTTCCATAGTGCGAGATTTCATTATGACGGTTCACCTTTAGCTATTCCAAATTTTTCTCCTCTTCCACAACAGATTATCAAATTCCAACACTTTGATCGAGTTGGGCATATGAAAGATGACTGTTTTGATATTCATCAATGTGAGAACTTTCTTAAAACCACTAATTATTCAAACAAATGCTTCAAAAAAAAGCCTCTTGCAAGAATAAAGATTCATCTTGGATGGATCCCTTCTTGGAAATGGGCATGAACAGTCAGGAAGATGTTTCAATCATATGTCATAATTTTTTCTAGAGTATTACAAAGTATTGCAGTTGAGTTTTCACCATCATCTCACCTTGTATCTGATAGGGGGAAAATGATGGTCATATACAAGCTTCAAAGCCACATCAAGCAAGCTTGAACTAGTGAGAAATGATTTTCTACTTTTCAGGGATGCATCATCTTTAGAAAATAATCTCCTCAACAGAAGATACATATTTTTGTTCGGGCCCATCCCTTGGCTCGTAGGCATTGATCCATCTACTGTCTCCATATCTCCTAATGGAGGGATATCGATACTAATTCTTTCTTTATTTATCAGAGAAAAGGGCATATCCCCTCCTATTATGCTAGGACTCACCCTATCGCTATTATCCTCATGCTGCAACCTCAACCAGCTTGGTCCTCCTCCCCGTGCTTCTAGACAACTCAACACCACTCATACTTAGTGTAGCTCTCTCTATCACCTATCTATTTCCTGTAAAGCCTTATCCCTCCATTTCACAACTATCTATAGTGTTCATGTTGGAATAACATCGTCATTTTTTTGTGTGCAAAAAACACCTTGAAAACGAAAAGTGTAAATATTGGCATATCGTCTTTTTCTTTTCGGGTCAAATTGTCAACAGTTTTTAATAAGGACATGAAAGATCAAATATCATGACACTGAAAAACGTTAAAATTTCAATGATAAACATGGCATTAAAGATCAAATATCAAGTCTTAAAATTTTAACAATTTTTAGGCACGGTATTAAACATAATCTATTATTGTATGTCTGAAAAGCCTTGAAAATCCAAAGATGACATTAAAGATAAAATATCACGTTTATGAAAATAAAATTCCATTGATTTTTAGGCATGGTATTAAAGATAAAACATCACTTGTAATATATATATATATAAACAAACAATTTCAGATATAAAATAAAAAAGGAAAAAATTCAAAGAAATAGACAATTTAAAGAAAAATAAAATTATCCCACAACAAAAAAAAAACAATTTTATTTTAAGTTATAAAATAATAATAATCATAATAAACTGCATGATTTAAAAAAATGATAAAATAAAATAATTAATAATTAAAAATAAAAATTAGTTAAAATTAAAAATAAAAAAAAAGAAAATAGAAAATAATTTAAATTTACAAATTTAAATAAAAATAAAAAATAAAATAAAAAAAAGGGTGATTAAAAAAAAAAAACTTACAAAAAAATAAAATCTATAAATAAATAAATTAAAATTTAAAAATAATTTAAAAATACTAAAAAAGACATTTTTAAATATAAAATTTAAGAAAAAAGAAAAAAACAAACAACAATAAAACAAATTAAAAATATGAAATAAATTAAAAAAAAGAAAGTTAAAATTAAAAAATAAAAAATTTGACCCAAAAAAAAAACAAAAACAAATTAAAAAAAAAAAAAAAAAATGAAAGTAGAACTTTTTTTACCATTGCCCACGAGCCTCGCGGCCCCCGAGATGGTCAAAGAAATTTGTTTTTAATTTGTTTTTATTGCTTTCTTATTTGTTTTTTCCTTTAATTTTTTTTCATTTTTTTGTTTTTCTTTAACTAAAATTTTTAGTATTTTTTTAAATTTACTTTTTAATTTTTAGTTTTTAGTTTTTTAATTTTTATTTTTAATTCGATTAATATATTTTTTTTTAAATGGAATATATATAATTTAATTTTAAAAAATTGTGTTTTTATTATTTTTAGTTTTTTGAAATTTTCTATTTTTCTAATGAAAAGAAAAATAAATTATGTTTATTTTTTTGTTCTTTGAATATATATATATATATATATATATATATATATGATGGTTAGAGACCAATCTTTGGTCTTTCGGACATAAAGAAAATTATATATATATATATATATATATATATATATATATATATATATATATATATATATATATAATTTTCTTTAGGTCCGAAAGACCAAAGATTGGTCTCTAACCATCATCATCATAATTAAAGCAAATAATAAAGTAAAATAATTAAAATTTGGAAATTGAAATTAAAAAAAATAAAAATTAAAAGGAACATTGAAATAAAATTTTTAAAGCAGTACAAATATATATATATATATATATATATATATATATATATATATAGATATAGATATATATGAACATTTTATCAAGAATATATAAGGGAGAAGAAGGAGAAAAGGCTCTCCATCTCTGAAGGGGTATTCATTTTTGAATCAATCAGTAAACTTCATGTTCAAAAATGATTCTTGAAAAGACCTTTAACACGTAATGGATCTTGAAGTACTATCTCTGCATCTCCTTGACCAAATCCACCCATATTTGGGTTATTCGTTAATGGCTGATCGACCTTGATAAATTCGCCTTCTGAAATAAGAAGCTCCGGTCCTGGAGGTACAATGTCAACCACTTGCCCACCGTCTGATTTATTATCGATGGTTATCTCATATCCACCCTTTTCTTTACGTAAAATTTTGCTAACTCTTCCTGTTGCTGAAGCACTATAGACCGTATTGTTGCTCTTACTCCCGTCGGGATAAATTTGTCCTCTTCCTCTATTACCACCCACATATATGGGATATTTCAGGAAGTGAGCTTCTTTATCAGTAGCAGGATCTGGTGAAAGGATGGGGAATACAAGTTCACTATATTTTTGACCAGGAACAGGACCTATTACAATAATGTTTTTTTGATTGGGACGATAGTTCTGAAAATAAAGATTACCCGTCTTTTGTCTAATCTCAGGGGAAATACGATCCGGAGGAGCTAATTCAAAGCCCTCGGGTAAAATTAGAACAGCTCCTACATTTAAAGCCCCTTTCTTGCCATTAGAAAGAACTTTTTTCATTTGCGTATCATAGGGGATCTTAACAATTGCTTCAAATACGGTATTGGGAAGCACGGACTGTGGAACCTTAATATCCACAGGTTTTTTTGCCAAGTGACAATTGGCACATACAATACGTCTAGTGGCTTCTCGGGGATTTTCATAACCCTGCTGTGCAAAAATGGGATATGCATTCGAAATGGATGTCCCAGTTATGATATGTATCATGACCAGGACGGAAATTAACCGAGTCATATTTTTCGTCCATTCATAAGTATTTCTATTTTGCATGGTTCAATTATGGGTTCCAAATCATTTTTCGGGTGAGAGTAGGTAGCTATCATAGTTACCTGTCAAAAATTCTGCTACTATATTGATTCAACCAAACCTAAAAATAAGAAATCGGAAGTCTCGCACCAGGAGAAGAATGAAGGGGAGGAATAGCTAATTCCTGAACACGGAAAACACTTTATTATTCTGTTTCAATTGTTTCAGCCGTAAAAAAAAACCTACCTATTCTTTATTCAGTCATCGAATGATAAATTACTACAAGTGAAGGAGATATACGATTGAAACAATGGAAGATCCAATATTTCAGAATCATATCTAAGATGACTAGAAAAGTTGAAACAAGACCAGATATGATTCGTTCATTATGGGAAAATCCATAATTTTCGGAGATCGAATCGATCATCAGTTGCCAACCATGGGGTGAATGAAACCCAATACATAGATCGGTTGCTAAAATAATTAGAAAAGCTTTCATTGTATCGCTCAGACTATAGAAGAATTCTTGGATCCAAGAATTGATAATGGCAAGTTGATTCTTACCCAGAATGAGATAAGCACTTATAAAAGAAAAACCTATTAGATTTGTTAATAAATGTGAGATTGTCTAGATACAATCTTCATTGTACATTTCAACCAATTGGATTGTTTCTTTGTGAATCTCTATACGAAGATCCCGTGAATGTGTTCCCAAAGAATCTTCCACCATTCTTTCTAACAAGAATAGTTCTTCTATTTTCTCAAATCTTCCCAGAGCATTTTCTTCCTGGAGATAATAAAAAATTTGATGAGATTTACCCGTATTCCACCAATTTTTAACCCAAGGCTCCAAACCTTTCCATAATGAAATAGGAATTACCCAAGGCAGTCCTACTAAACATGCAAGATATCGTAGGGAAGCTGATGCTTTATATTCGGCCACTTCCAATTCGTGAATCGCTAATGAACCTGATTCACTTGTCAGTTCTGTCTGAAATCTAGACAAAGTATGAGTGATAGAATGAGGTATGGGATCCATATATTTATCTATTGCATAATTGTTTGATCCCGATAAAAAAATATCCTCGGGAAAAAAGAAGAAGTAAAAGGTTTGTTCAAAATGGGTGAGACAGAGCATAAGGAGATCATTCCCAGATATCCGATCATCCAAAATCATTTCTATCTGGACCAATTATCTATTCATTTTTTCATCTTCTTCTTTTTTTTAGAAGAATAACTTGAAGTAACATAAGTCTTATTCATTGCCAAGATCCTTTGAATCCTGATCACTGGATCGATCCTTTACGAATATTTCCCCAGTTATCTCCAGAGATGACATGTATATCTAGTAATTTTCTGATACATCATATTCATCTACTGGCACTATAAGCTCACTCTCTCTAGGATAGAAAATGATATGGCGTGTTCGGGAACTACCAAAGCTCGATCTAATTCATTCCATTTAGTAGGAATTAACTGCATGATCTTTTTCCCGGACAAATACCAGTTCTATTTTAACTTATTGCTTTTTATATATTACCTCTTCCTATACTATTTCATAAAAATAGTATATTGTTCGTAAAGATCTCGTTCCATTCCATACAATGAAATTTCAATTTTTATTGAAATTTATATGTATGGAAATATTGAAATTTCCTGATTGGATATTGATTCATGTTCCTTGATTCGGGCCATATATATATATATATATATTTGTACTGCTTTAAAAAATTTATTTCAATGTTCCTTTTAATTTTTATTTTTTTTAATTTCAATTTCCAAATTTTAATTATTTTATATTATTATTTGCTTTAATTATGTATTTTTTTATAACTTAAAAAAAATGTTTTTTTTGGTTAATTTTTATTTTTTTCTTTAAATTGTGAGTTTTTTTAATTCCCCCCCCCCATTTTTTATTTATTTTTCAATTTTTTTGTCTCGTTTTTTATTTTATTTTTATGTTTATTACCAAGATGAATTCATCACTCTAAACAAAAAGGATTAATGTTGCATCAAAATTTTTCAAAATTAGCATGAAAATCACTAACATTTCAAAACAAATGTTCATACTTGATCAATAATAAAAATTAAAGTGCAAAAAATCACCATTTTTCTAAATTGACATGAGATTTTAAAAAAAAATCAAACAAAACTTAAAGTTCAAAAAATATGCTAAAAAAACACGTTATTCTACATGACCACTTTTCAAAATTGACATGAAAATCATGAAATTAAAAAAAAAAAGCCATAAGAAAATTTAAAGTGCCAAAACTATGGTAAAAAAAAGGGTGATTTTGCATCACCACTTTTCAAAATCGGGTGATTTTTTCGCTACCTCAAAAAAAAGGGGTACGAGGTAATTTTCCTGTTTGATCGGTAACTATGTTAGCCTCATTCAAACTATACTTCATTACTAAAATATCCCACAATACATTTGCACTCTGAATCTCACCCTGTTCATGTAGTATACTGAATAAGATGCTTTCATCTAATACAAATGTTATAAGGTGTAATGTTGATGCATTTGTACTCATATCCTCGTTGTATTTAATGGAATCATCTTCAACATAGTTTAATAAATCTACCTTCCATAATATTGTTTTCATTTCAGTTGCCAAGCTTTCATAATTTATACCTCAGAAAGAAGGTAGATGTGACATTAACATCTTAATAATTTCATCAAATTCCATATCTGCATTATGATCCTTGAATTGATCAGCTATAGTTCCATCAACATCAACTTGAAACTCTTCACCAAATTCAGCTGAAAAATATATGCATCGATCTCTTGATTCTTTCTCCTCATATGTTTTAGTTTTCTTTGAAACTATTTCACTCTCCTTTGTTGACCTATTACTAAATTCGCCACCAAACCAAATCCAGTGGCCTCTGAACACTCCTCATTTGCATTACATAGTACATTGGATCACACATGGCTACAATGCTCCTGAGCTCTTTATGTCTCCACTAGACAACAAATTAACTGATTGAAGAGATCGACAAAGCCATAGGGTGCCTCCTTTCATGCAGGATTACATTGATTTAATCATGTTATCAACAGAAAAAAATAATAATCCAATGGATACTTACCATTGTTCAACTTGTAGGATGGACATCAGACAAATTAAATTTGATGCACCTTCTAGAACTCAACGTTTGTCGAGCAATCACATGGAATGACCATTTGTGACTAAGACTTCAAAAATTAGGCTACAGGTTGCCACACCAACTGTCAGGATCATGCCTCAACTCTTCACACTTGCTATAAAATATCCACATAGGCACACTAGCCTCCAAGTCGCCTCTCGCAACTCGGGATCCTGACATGAATATGTGATCCACACCACGCTTCCGCTACATCCACAAAGACACCAGATCGATCTTTCTCGACTACGCGGCTATAGCGACTCTCCAATGGACACAAAACTCACTGATGTTGTGGATATGTACCTTATATTCAATCCAATAGAGAGAGAGAGAGAGAGAGAGAGAGAGATCCTTCATGATTTCTAGCATGATCCCCTGAGATCAATCCATAGAGAAATGCTCCAATTATGATGAAAAAAATGGTACCAATATTCTCTGGTGACGATTTAACTATGCCAAGAAATATGACACTGATAGACTGCTCCACTCAAATGCAAACACTACTGCTTCTCAACAATGGTTCAGCTGCACACAGTTACAAACAGAGGCACTGATCAGTGCTTAGCTCTACGTTGGAACAGATCATAACTTTGTATCATTTCTTATGAAGAGAGGCACTACTCAAGCTCTCCTCATGATGGATCTCATAAAAAAATCCAGCCGTTGGGAAGGCCCTTATGTTGGCATCCTTGGGAACTAGTATCAGACAATAGTACACTAGATCAAATGGTTGTTAGATCACCGAGGAGGGAGTTATAACATGAAATCGCTCGCTCTTAATTCAATTTATGGTAATCTCCAATATGTGGGTTTGAAATCTCAAGTAGGAACTTATAGTGAATCTGTGGAATTCGACCATAGTTCAACCTACCACTCTACTCAGCCTCCCGCATGAAGGCACTACCACCACGCTTCTACACACCTGCAAAGCTACCCTCTTGTTAACACACCACTCTGTTTAAAAAAACCCGCAACAATAATATTGTGTGCCCTCCAGTTTAAATCTATCAAATTTCTTCCCTCCTGAAGCTGTGTACCCCCATGCAAATCAACCAAAAAAACTCCACTAAATGTTGTTTTCATCCCGACAGCGACCCACGTTGTCCAAAAAATAAATGCAAACCTAGAGCCTACACTACTCAAAGCTTGACTACGTAAAGTCTCCGCTCCAATCTCCCCATTTGCAGCCACTTCAAATGGAGATCTATCTCCCTTGACCTCTGTCTTTGGGCCACAAAAAAATAAAAAAAAATCACAGATGAGGGCAATCTCGGTGTTAAAGGATATCTACCGACGAATCATATGTTTGCTAGTTGTGCCAATGATCTCTGAAATAGATCTATCAAGAAATTTACTATCCATTTCTATCTATTGCACCATGCTGCTCTTGTGGCCTTGCTTCCATGCTTACTCGACCTCCTGCATGAAGGCCTTACTCGAGAAGATTGATATTGTGCCTTGCTTGCATTTTTCCATAGTTTCCTCTTGTCAATTTTAGTGTCTAACGCATCTTGGTTGATTTCCTTTCTTTTCCTCGATGGTTTTCTGCGCAACTTCCTTTTAGTTAGACTCAGACAAAATGTGTCAAAATTGTGTCCCCTAAAATGAACGACCAAACAAATATATTAAGCTACCTGTTATAGTTTTTGAAGGGAATCAAATGATTTTCTTTAGTCTTACGAGTTATAATTTTCCTCCAAAGATTTTTAGGATGATGCTTACAGAGTTGTAATATCCACCCTTACTTTTTACTTTTGAAGTATCATTTCTTTCTCTTAATATGATTTTTATCCATATTTATCCAATAATTTTTTAGGGTTTCATTAGGAGCATCCCTATTTTCTTTTCTAACAGTTTCATAATCATTATCATATCAAGGGTCGGTAGTTTTACTATTCTTTTTATATGACACCTTGGTAGAGAAAATTATAATTGTGGTGGAGTGAGTTGTAGTAAAATTATGCTAAAGGTTTCAAATTTTATCCTTATAAGTTAAGAGGTGTAAATCCCATTTTAAATTTATAAATAAGAGAACCATTTTACTCTTGTAAAAAACTAAGCAACTTGGACTCTCCTAATTCTCATGCATGTGCTTGTTTTGCATGGAAAAATTTAGATTTAAGGTAAAGGTATATGATCAGAGTCAAGCTAATGGTAATTTAGCATGTCAATGTTTACAATTTTCTTGGAAACAAGGATATGAAATATCACATAATCCACAACACTAGTTCCAAGGCCGTGAATACAAGTAATCTACTTCGAGTTTGATCACTCTCAGTTAGGTCTACAAAGTTTCTCTTGAATCTTCTAGTTATATCAAGGTCCTCATCTAGAAAAAAAGGATTAGGGTTTAAATCATTACTTAGAAAAATAACATGCTTAGATGCAATTCTATAATTAAAGTCACCTAACAAAAATATATTGTCTTCATTAGACTATGGATATCCTTCTCTAAGGTATGATATGGAAAAATGTTATCTATATTATTTTTCTTAGAAAAGGTAGAGTTGATAGGTGTTAAAGACAAAATTGTGATATAAATCCACTTAGGTTTAATTGTTAAAAAGTTAAAGAAACCAAATATTCTTAAACTACTAGCTCAAAGGTAAGCAAGCTGCACCTCAAGACTACCTCAAGGAGAACGCTCATAATTTATCATTATTCATCAAGAATATATAGGCTTACATATGCATAGGAGAGTTTTTTAGGTCCCTATATTACTAGTGTAGTCCCTTATTATGGTAGTGTAGTGCCCCTTATTTTTATTATTATACCCCTGTAACCCCCATATTATTATTATTGTGCCCTTACATTATTATTGTTAGGTCGACTAGGATTATATTGTGACCCCATGGACTCCTATATATAGAAAGGAGGTTTTTCATTTGTATCGTCCAAGAATTGTTGATTTATGTAATGTAAAGGAGCTTTCCCCCTTGAAGTGGCTTATTTATAAGGTGTTTATCTCTCTTTTCCTCTATTTTTGTAGTTGGTTTCATAACATTTGGTATCAGAGCTTTGGATTCTAGTGTTTCGCTACTCCAAACAGGTCATCGTGTCATTTTTTCTATATCTTCATTTATTCAAAGGTTAAGAAGCTGAAATGTTTACATAGATAAGTCAAAATCCTGAGGAACATTGTGTACAAAGTTCAGATCTTGGTTCACAATATCTTCAGAGATATGATCTGTGGAAGTTAGGGATTTTTCAGGCTCCCAAATTTCACCTAAACAAGTCATCATGGAATTTTCGCTATAAATTTTTTATAGGAAGTTTCAGACTTACAGAGCACAGCTGAAATCCTTAGGAACCTCCTGTAAAAATTTCAGATCTTGGTTCGCAATATTTTCGGAGATATGGTCTGTGGAAGTTAGGGTATTTTGAGGTTCTCCAATTTCATCTCAAAGAGGGGACCTCGGGAAGATCGTCATAACTCTCTCTCTGAGAATCAGATTGGAATTTTGTAAAAAGTGGTCGCAAGTACACAGACTGTAGTTTCCTCTGTATTAATTTTAGAGCCGAAGGAGGAAACAGTGAGATGTGGCATGTCATACAAGTTCACTCTGCTAAACCAGTCCATAATTAGGTCATTGTGGGAGATTGGGCATAATTTTTCCTTGAAGAATCCAAATCAGGTCAGACCTGTGGCATTCGAAAGAAGATTTAGAGCAATACTATAAGATTGAATTTTAGATATTAAAGACCCTAAATATAATAGATAATCCAGTTTCAATATAGAGCTCCTTAAAAGAAAGAAAAATATGTGTATTTTGTTTTCTAAATTACATAAGTCTTGTTTGAAAAAGAAGTTTGAAGGAATCCAAGCGCATATTGAAGAATTTTTATCAGTTTTGGGTTCCATAATGCCTACAAAAAATAATTCCATACCCATTAATACCTCTGAAGGCTATACTATGACACATGAAGAGGAAGAATTGCAGTATGAGATATCAAAATTACGGTACTAAGTGCAACAAATTTTGATATTTGATCTGAAATTGAACGATTAACTTCTTAACTCTATTACAGAGATTAACTGTAGGGGAATTTATTAGAGATGTCACTTTTGATAAAAGGATGAGGTCCAAAGGCTACCTATCCCTTTACAGAATCTGTCTTTAGAATTAATAGAATTTAATACTCATGTTCTGAAAATACGGAAATTGATCGAATAAAGTGCTAAGGTAGTTTGATTAGTTTTTCCTTTAGATTGACTGTTAACTGAAGTATGATTTAATGAAACATTACATAAAACAGCAGCATAAATGAATTAAATAACAACAATAATCAAAAAGAAGAAGAGGCAAACATTTGGATGACGGAGTTCGTCCCCCATGGACTACATCTTCGGGTCCACTTTTAAGTGGACGTCCGTTTTTATTAGGATTGATATTGAAGAATATTTACATTGAAATGGATCAAAAAGACTGTGCTCATAGGCACTTGTCAACCCTGTAAATAGAAATTACTCTTCGCTGCCTTTCCGACGCCTATCTCTGTGCTAAATTCTGACCACCGACGCCTGAGCAATGCTACAAACAAAATCACCACTCAACTTCTGAAACTACACTATGTCTTCACAAAACCAAAGATGAATTTCAAAGAAGAATTTACATGGCTTTAATAGGCTGCCTCGAATCTTCATTTAGAAATTTATTGAGAAGAATTTGTGATAAGGGGTTGAATCCCTCTCCATTCATGAACCTAGGGATTAAAATCCCCAAACCTTAGCGCTGGAATTAATTTTGAAAACCCACAAATAAACCATATAATAAAAATTTAGCCCTGACGGCTAGCTAACTGAGTGGACGTCCTAACCGTTTGCATGTGATCAATGCCGAATTTCGACTGTTGTGGTGGCTCCAGTGGTCACGGTCCATCTGGCGGTCAAAACAGTCTTCAACTAACAACTTCGCCATGGTTTACAACTGTGGTCACATGATATTCCAAATTTTGACGGAGTCATCGTAACTCTGTGGGAGTTTATTAATAAAGTTTATTTACAATGTTTTAAAACATGCCACCCGAACCGTTTACATAGTCTGAAACTTTATAATAAAGTTTTATACACCATGGTTTATAAAACCCATTCGAAACTTATATAATAAGGTTTTGATATATGTTAAAAACCCGACTTCCAAACCTTTAGAATAAAGGATTTTGGTTTTAGTTTTAATTTTTTTTAACATAGGATTTAATATCCTGAACCTTAGTTTTATACAAGGTATATGGTATAGGACTTAGGAAATTTATGACAGTTTTTTAATATGGTTTTGCATTTGCGCTAGGGATTTTAGACTTAGGATATTTCTTAGGCCATTAGTTAGGTTTATGATTAGGTCTTGGGGATAATGCTTAGGGTTTGACATAAAACTTAGATCCTTAGAACTAGGATTAGACCTTAGGATTAGGTCTTAGTACTTAGGATATTACATCATCATTTTAGCCCAAACATTCATCTTCTCTTCACACACATGACGATCATGCCATCAGCCTTAAACCTTTACAAACCATGAATGATATTGAAGGAGCTTTCACTGGTGATCTGACAATTCTAAAGACTGAACTGGACATCGAACTATCAGAGTTGACTTAGAACTCTGCCGATCTTGTACTGATCAAGATCCTCCCGGATCAATCCTCTCCACTTAAAAGGCTTTTAGACCACAAAATCCTGATTTTAAACTGAAAATAAGTGAGAATACAACTCTCTCACTTTCATCTTGACTTTGATGATGCACCAATACATATGATCAATCAACTGCAAGTGATGACCTTGATGTTGACCATGGCACTTTTCGAACTGGTGACCTCTTCCACATTTTTGCAATATGTACAAATTGCGATGATGGTGAAACAACCTGTTATAAACATGGCGATTGACTTCTTTCCACAAGAGACCATGAGTTAGTGATTCACAGTCTTTGAAAACAGTCTCTATATGATATTGTTCAATACTATTGACTTGTATTAACAATCGATTTTGCGGAATGACAGAGATTATTAAAGACATTTTTTACATCACTATTTGATGTTTCCATTGATTAGCACTTTCCTCTGATGCATAAGATGAAACCTTTGACACTACTTTTAGAAAGGCTTTGATATGAAAACAAAAATGCTCCCTCTCCACTTGAAAAGAGGCTTCTAATGGTGACACAATACAAGAGAAATAAAACACTGACTTTCCCCAATATTGACCTATATCCCTGCATCTGTTAAGTTTCAAACTTAAACCGACTTGATTCATTCTGTCATTAGGAAGAAGAGATCTAGGCATCATCTGTAATGCATGTTGTATTCCCTGCTTATGAGTAAGATGTTTTTTTCCTTCAATCAAACTTTCTTTAAACTGGGACTCATAACTCGAACTAACCTATGGTTGACTCTTATGTTGTTCCTTTTCACACATGATTACAAATATTTTTAATTGCTTTATTTCTTTATGCTCTACAATTGACTTGTGACACATCCCATTATTAGAGGCATCAGGCATCAATTGCATCTCATGTGATATTTCCTTATTATGAAATATATGTTTTGGTTCCTTAACTAGATCTTGTAACGAATCTAACTTTTTAACAAAATTACCTTCATATTTAAATTCACAACCTGAACAAGTATCCTTAAGATCCTTATATTGCTCTTTTATCGACATGAGTATGTACCTCTTACTTGAACTAATTAAGTGCTTCATCTAATTAACATTAATTAAATTCAAGTGAGTTTTATGTGCCTGAACGATGTACTTAATCCCATCTTTTATGAGATGATACATATGTTCCTTTCTATAAAATACTACATCACGGTCATAGAGATAAGGGCTACCTAAGACAATTCCACAAATGTCTAACGATATCACATCTAGATCTACTTCATCGATATAGTTAGATGTGATTGCAAATTTTAACAAACACTGTTTGGTAACATGAATTTGAGATTTTTCCTTTAACCACCCTAAAGGATATGACTTTGGATGATTATTTGTTTTCAAACCCAATTATTTAACCAATGACTTAGAAATCAAATTTTCCTGTGATCCCGTATCGAACAATGTATCTATCTTAGTATGCTTTGAAGTTACCCTTATGTGAAATAACTCGATCCTTTTTCCTTCATTCAACCATGTGATACTAGGAGAAGCAGAAGTACTAGCTTCAGAAACCTCACCTGTTGTAACCATAGCATTGATTTTACCTTCATCACCTGAATCGGATCCCAAATCTAAGCGTTGCTGGATTGTTGTTTCAGCCTTCTTTTCACCCTTTCTCGTTTGGAACTTCTTTGGCTTCAGTTCCAGATGAAGTTTCCAACACCTCGCTTCATTGTGGTCGATCTTTTGGAAATGTGTACAAGTAGGTCCATCATCTCCCTTCTGAGCTGTGGCAATCTTCATTCCCTTTGACTTGCCCTTCTTTTTTCTATCTTCAGTTTCCATCTGCGTGGATGTCTTTGGTGTCAACTTGAAAGGTCTACCACCTGACTCAACATGAATAGATTAAACACAAACTTCATCAAAATCATAAGGATTGAACATTAATAATGTATGTTGCAAATATGAATGAAAACTTCCTATATACTTCAACAAAGTTTCTCTTGTGTCCAAAGAAATACCAAGTGCTAATGCCTTCTTTCGGAATTCCTGTGTGAACTCTTGAACACTCTATCCCTTACCTTGTCGCAAGCACTACCAATCCATTACAGCTTGCTGTGTGTGACCCAAGGGATAGAATTTCTTCTTTATAGCCCTTATAAAAGTAGTCAATGAGGTGATAACTTGACCTTTACGCTTTAAATCTATCTGTGTCTTACTCTCCCACCAGATTAAAGTAGTACCCCCCATTCTAAGAGTAGCTAATTGGATATTTGTCTTATCATCAGTAATATTTTGAATACGACAATAGACTTCTAATTGTTTTACCCAATTATCTAGTTTCTCAGGGTTCATTTCTCCATCATACACAGGCAATTCGAACTTAACATCAAGTTTCAAAAGTAGACTCTTAAGTTTCTTTTCTTTATCTAATTCAAAACTAGATGTAGAAGAAGAAGAAGATGATGATGGAGATGAAGGAGGAGATTTATCTGCCTTGCCTTTACCCTTCTTTGATGCCTTTGATGCTGAGGCTTCATCTCTCTTCTTTTTGTTTCATATAATTCTGCCAAAATTTGCTGCATCTTCATAAACATCTATTGGATTTGAGTCTCATCCATGGGCTTCGTTTCAGTAGCTTTAGGAGTCTCAATGTTCTCAGTCCCTGTCATCGTTAATTTATGAACGAATTTCTGTTTTCCGATCCCTGGATAGAATTCCTCAAGCTCACCTTTTCCACATTGCAATCCCAACCTGGTTAACATCCACTAACAAACAAACTACAAAGCACAACCACTCTGATACCAATATGATATGAAATTGAATGTTTAACTTCTTAACTCTATTACAGAGATTGACCGTAGGGGAATTTACTGGAGATGTCACCTTTGATAAAAGGATGAGGTCCAGAGGCTACCTGGCCATTTACAAACTCTGTCTTAAGAATTAATAGAAGTTAATATTCATGTTCTGAAAATACGGAAATTGATCTAACAAAGTGCTGAGTTTTTTTGATTAGTTTGTCCTTTAGATTGAATGTTAACTGGAGTATACTTCAATGAAACATAACATAAACCAACAACATAAATGAATTAAATAACATCAATAATCAGAAAGAAGAAGAGGCAAACATTTTGATGACAGAGTTTGTCCCCCCTGGACTACATCTCCGGGTTCGCTTTTAAGTGGGCATATGTTTTTATTAGGATTGATCTTGAAGAATATTTACACTAAAATGGATCATAAATATTGTGCTCGCAGGAATTTCTGAACCCTGTAAATAGAAATTACTCTTCGCTACCTTTTCGATGCCTGTCTTCGTGCTCAATTTGGACCACCGACGACCGAGCAATGCTGCAAACAAAATCGCCTCTCAACTTCTGAAACTGCACTATGTCTTCACAAAACCAAAGATGAACTTCAAAGAAGAATTTACATGGCTTTAATAGGCTGCCTCGAATCTTCATTTAGCAATTTTTTGAGAAGAATTTGTGATAAGGGGTCGAATCCCTCTCCATTCATGAACCTAGGGATTAATATCCCCAAACCTTAGCGCTGGCATTAATTTTGAAAACCCACAAATAAACCATATAATAAAAATTTAGCCCCGATGGATAACTAACCAGACGGAGGTCCTAACCGTCGGCATGTGATTAGCGCCGAATTTCGACTGTTGTGGTGGCTCCGGCGGTCATGGTCCATCTGGCGGTGAAAACAGTTGTCAACTAACAACTCCGCCACGGTTTACAACTGTGGTCACATGATATTCCAACTTCCGATGTGGTCATCGTAACTCTGTGGGAGTTTATTACTAATGTTTATTTACAATGTTTTAAAACATGCCACCCGGACCCTTTACATAGTTCGAAACTTTATAATAAAGTTTTATACACCATGGTTTATAAAACCCATTCGAAATTTGTATAATAAGGTTTTGATATATGTTAAAAACCCGGCTTCCGAACCTATAGAATAAAGGTTTTTGGTTTTAATTTTAATGTTTTTTAACATAGGATTTAATATCCCGAACCTTAGTTTTATACAAGGTTTATGGTATAGGACTTAGGAAATTTATGACATATTTTTTTAATATGGTTTTGCATTTGCGCTAGGGATTTTAGACTTAGGATATTTCTTAGGCCATTAGTTAGGTTTATGATTAGGTCTTAGGGATAATGCTTAGGGTTTGACATAAAACTTAGATCCTTAGAACTAAGATTAGACCTTAGGATTAGGTCTTAGTACTTAGGATACTACATCATCATTTTAGCCCAAACATTCATCTTCTCGTCACACACACGATGATCATGCCATCAACCTTAAACCTTTACAAACCATGAATGATACTGAAGGAGCTTTCACTGGTGATTTGACAATTCTGAAGACTGAACTGGACATCGAACTGCTGGAGTTGACTTGGAACTCTGCCGATCTTGTACTCATCAAGATCCTCCTGGATCAATCTTACAGAGAGAAATCAAAGATGGCATAGATGGTTTAAAAGAAAAAATTAAGGCTAAGTTGGATAGTTTGAAGGATCAAATGAAAGATAATATGTATAATGAAGTAGTGGAAGATCACATCGAGCATCAACAACAGGTTCTCCAACTCTCAAAGGATAACCTAACTTTGGTGCAGAATCGAATGAAACAACAAGAAGATCAACATCACAGCGAAAGAAGTTTTGAAGTAGTCACAGAAAAAAGAAATTGAAAAGTACGAAAGCGATCAATTTCAGAGTATCTCAGCAAATGGAAAAACTTTCCCATTGAATATTCCACATGGGAAGATGAGAATTTTATAGATAAGCATGAAGAAATAATCAAGCGTTTAGGACAACACTTGTTTGAAGGAGAGGGGTGTTAGCCCCCTTATGAAATTCTTGACAAGCAAGTTGGGGGCTGTATTATTTTGGAGACCTTAAAGGAATGCATCTCCCCTGAAGACACATCATCCTTGAATGTATTCTGCAAGCCTCTACTTTGCAGTTAAATCCCCTCTGCTGATTTCCGTCTAAAACCTCATCGGTTATAAAATTCTTCTCCTTAAAGGGCCCATCATTGCCCCTTACACCCTTGCAATTACCATATTCGTTCCTTTTTCCCCTTGGTCAAAGTCCCCCTGTTTTCCCCTAAGATTTCCCTTTGTTTATGCCCAAAATCCCCTTGAAATCCTATTCCTGCCCCTTGTTTAGCCTTGTCACCCTTCATTCCCCTATCGTTGCCTTTGGCTGGCCTTAAAACGCTTTAAAAGTGAGCCAAAAATCATTTTTTTCATTGAAAATGGGTTAAAAAACCCACTTCCGACCTTATAACAGGCCTAGCCCCCTTCGGCCAAGCCCCACGCCTTTTTCTCCGTATAACCCAGCGCCGTGACCGAAGCGCTAGCCCCGACCCGTCTCCGCATCTCCACCGTTCGTTTACCTGCCAGATCCGACGACTGTTGCTCACTGCGGGGGGTCGCTCGAAATTTCGCCTGCCCGTACACCTTGAACGCCCCACATTTCATCTCCGCCATCCGTTTAAACACTAGATCTAATGGTCCACAACGCGCCCGCACCAGTGGACCCCACCGCGCATTGTTCCCAAACCGCCGGTTTGTTCCGCACC
Organism: Pinus albicaulis; assembly: GCA_034641835.2. NCBI lineage: Eukaryota > Viridiplantae > Streptophyta > Pinopsida > Pinales > Pinaceae > Pinus > Pinus albicaulis. Next base: position 964,510,647 of record CM076581.1, on the reverse strand, counting down.
ACTTATGTGCGATGGGCGGTTTCTCTCCAAAGCCCAGCGATTCCACTCACCTTCCGACACCTTTCCTCCTATACGTTTTCAAAACCACTTTTCCCGCTCGTTAACATCATCCCCCGCGCATTAAATTTTGGTCCAAGCCACGTAGCAAAATCGCCGTCGACTGTCCGATCTGGAGCGGTCCATCCGACGGCTCTCACTCGTCGAAAGTGCACGATATATAATGAAGTTGCGCGCGCGATAGCTCATGAAATGGCCTGCCATCCGTCGTCCTCCGCCGTTGATCTCCGCCACGATCGACGTCCAGATTTGTTCGTCCGTTGTTGACTGTCCCACTACCTCCGGTCCCGTCACGTCATCTCCACGTGCAATCTCCGTACCTTCTCCCATTTCCATTGCATATAATTGGTTCATTTTGCGTTTTTAATGTGTTTTCATTCGTTTTCACGTATATTTGCTCTGTGTTCTACCAACCACCTACCAGAGCGATTTTTCATCGTTTCGTCTGCAATGTCTTCCGCCATGTCACCGATTGCACGATCATTGTCCTCCTTCACATCATCCTCCACCCCGTCCATGATTTTCTTCGCGGGTTTCGTGTCTTTGCAAGGTTATCAGAGGCGGAGAACCGCCATGATGCATACGTACCTCTTCAATGGCATGCTACGCAGACAGAGAGCTGATATGGGAGCTGGTGCTCCAGTGAAATGTCAAGAAAGGTGGTGGAGACATAAATTCCATCAAAGGACAAGTTTTGAAAATCCGCAACCCTATCCAGCGCCATTAAAGCCAGATCTTGCAGGATCGAAACATTTATGGAGCGGTAGAAAGACCAGCTTATGATTATAGTTTTCAGTGCTCAGGACTGAAGATTCAGATACATAATGCAGTAGTTTAGGAAGCAAATCACCAATTTGAAAGCCCCAGAGGTCGATCAGGAGTTTAATGCACAGGAGATCGTACCGCCAGGGTTTTATACAGCAGCAGAATGTTTTTCTTCAATCAGAGGACAAAATGCCCATGCAGTATTTATTACGCATCGTGTTCCTGAGGTTTCCTACCCAGACAATAATCCTACATGATCAGAAGCATTGGTGACTAAAATAGGGCAGACCTCACTGTTTCTTATTTTTTTTTTGTTATTTCACCAATAGTACCACACAGTACTGCAGTTAGAACACCCGAGCCATACCAGAGATAAATGCAGAGATTTAAAACAGAATGAGGCTTCGGCCCTCTTTCCTTTCCTATGTTTAATGTTGCATTTAGTGATTCATCGACCTCCTCAGTCGATCTTTTGTTCATCCCCTGCTATAAAACGCAGAAGGAAATTATTGTAATAGTTGTTGATGAAATATCAGAGAAATGCAAGCATTTTCCTCTTGAGACAAGTTCTCCGTGTAATATTGTAAGATAGGCTGAGATTTGATGTATTCAGACTGAATGTTCAAGCTCTGGGCAATGATGTAACTGATTGGTGTTGTGTTCTAATATGATAAGCACATTTCTTTGGATCCTGATCTAAAGCAGCTGGTGATGTTTTCTGCCTCTGTGTTTTATTTCGTTTCATTCCATTTCTACTGGCTCGCATCAGAAGTTTGACATGAGATTTACCCTTGTTAGGTACCTTATGTTGCCGCTCTCCCAACCTTTTACGTTTTCTGCTAATATGTGTATCTGAATATTGATTTCAATTGATTTAACCAGTGTAGTGGATGTTGTTGCCTGCTCTCTGATGTATGAATTAATGAAATCTATGTTTAGATGTTCTTGGTAGGATTTATTTGGATGAGTTGAGAACATTGGGAGGTCTAGAACCCTGTCTCTGCCTCACTAGGATCTTTCCATCCCAATTAGCCTTCTAATATCCCTTGTATTGCCTCTGATTTTGTCCAAGCAGGTCTGGAGTTAAATGACCTCTGACCTGATCTATAGACAGAATTAAATGGTTCTCTTTCTATCATTTTCAGTCCTTAATGTCCCATTCCAACTATCATCTTTAAGATCCAAATGCTCTAGATGACTAGCCCAACTGAAGCTTGCACATTGAACACAAGTAAATCCTTTCTTGACTCCATTGCTCAATGGTCTTGATGTTCCTTGAGTTATCTACCTTTGCCTAAATTTCATCTTTGCTCATCCTTGTCTCATGATGAACCCTTCCTTCCTGATTCCCAACAACCAAACTCTTAATCAAACAAGAAAACCCTGTGCCTATAACTAGCCTAATATCTTAAACCTGAGCCTCAAATACATATACCTTTGGCAAACATAGAGAGATCCCTCTCTGGACCTAGGATGGCTAGATCCTAAGGTCTGAAAGTGGTTCTATGTTGTCTCATCTTTTGGTATTTCCAACCTTACCAAAACATGGGAACCCCAACAAGGGGCATGTTAGGTCCCTATATTACTAGTGTAGTCCCTTATTATGTTAGTGTAGTCCCCCTTATTGTTATTTGTGTACCCCTATAACCCCCATATTGTTATTATTGTGCCCTTACATTATTATTGTTAGGTCAGCTAGGATTATATTGTGACCCCATGGACCCCTATATATAGAAAGGAGTTTTTTTCATTTGTATGATCAAAGAATTGTTCACTTATGTAATTTAAAGGAGGTTCCCCCCTCGAAGTGGCTTATTTCTAAGGCATCGATCTCTCTTTTCTTCTATTTTCAGAGCTGGTTTCATAACAGAGTTAGAACTAACTCCTAGAAAGTAGGAACTAAATCCTAAAATAGGATACACTCACAACCAATGAAACAGACTCTCTCCAATAATATATTCCCCATTGATTCCAACACTCCCCCTTAATGCAGAAAGGGCTCACTAGTACTCCTAACATATCCTTAAATAATTCAAATTATTTATTCCAAGGGGCTTGGAAGAATAGCATGTGTCTACTGGTGTCAGTCTTAGCTAGGCTTACAATGGTACATCAAAAAAATTTTGATAATTGAGCTTTCATTTGTGTCTTCTTGCTAAAGAGTCCATGATTGTTCATTTGTCGGTGAAGTTTCATCTTCACTTTTCATGCCATAATATAGTGGTGGATCTTATCCTCTTTTTTACGTTTTCTAGCCCAAAGGTGGAACATTTGATCTCTTAATCTCCTCTTTCTTCATCTCGATTGTAGGCTAATATTCTTTGTATTTAATGTTGCACGTTCTTGGGACTTATACTTTTCCTTAACTTTTTCAATTCATTCTTCTTGGCTATCAATATCTACACATTTGAAAACAATGTTAGATTCATAAAGAGGACTATATTTTCTCTTTTCATCCTGCTCCTTTAAGAGAAATTTCATTTCCTCATCTTTTTTTGTAGACATAGTTTGTTGATTTATGTCTTCAACCTCTTTAATCATTTTTTATGCTGGAAACATGTTGTCCTCCATTTGATTTGTATATGGAGATATGATTTTCTTCTCACCGAACAAAAATTCATCAATAAGAGGCTCTTCATGCATTAGATTGATCCACTCACCATGAGATACATAGTTCTCATCAAAATTGACTTCACGGAAGCTTTCTTCATAAAAGGTTTCATATTCTATATCAGTGGTTTTTTCTTCATCATCGCATGTTTCAATATGAATTATAGGTACACATTCATCATCCATAATTGTAGCTTCAATGTTGTCATATTCATTTTCACTCTTAGTTATGGGACTAAAATCACAATCATAATTTTTAGGGACAATACTTTCATCATTTTTAGCCTCATTCAAACTATACTTCAGTTCTAAAATATCCCACAATACTTTTGCACTCTGAATCTCACCATATTCATGTAGTCTATTGAATAAGATGCTTTCATCCCACAATACTTTTGCACTCTGAATCTCACCATATTCATGTAGTCTATTGAATAAGATGCTTTCATCTAATGAAAATGCTATAACGTGTAATTTTGATGCATTTGTACTCATATAATGGTTTGAATTAACAAATTCATCTTCAATAGAATTTGATAAATATACCTTCCATAATATTGTTTTCATTTCAGTTGCCCAACTTTCATAATTTATACCTGAGAAAGAAGGTGGATCTGACATTAACGTCTTAATTATTTCATCAAATTTTGGATCAACATTATGATCCTTGACTTAATCAACTATAGGGCCATCAACATCAACCTGAAACTCTTCACCAAATTCAACTAAAAATATATCGCACCAATCTCTGGATGCTTTCTCCTCATATGTTTTAGTTTTCTTCGATATTGTTTTATTCTCCTTTGTTTATGTATTACTAAATTCGCCACCAAACCAAATTTAGTGGCCTGTAAAAACGCCTCAGTTGCATCACATAGTACATTGGATCACACACGGCTACAACACTCCTGAGATCTTTATGGCTCCTTTAGACATCAAATTAATGCATTGAAGAGATCGACAAAGCCACGGGGTTCCTACTTCCACAAAGGAGTACACTAATATAATCACGTTATCAATAGGAAACAATAACAATCCAATGGATAATTACCACCGTTCAACTCGCGGGATGGACATCAGACAAATTAAATTCGACAAGCCTTCTAGAATTCAACGTTGGTCAACAAATCCCATGGAATGATCGTTTGTGACTGAGACTTCACAAATTAAGTTGCAGGTTAACACACCAACCACCAGGCTCACACCTCGGCTCTTCACGCTTGCCAACAAATATACACACAAGCAGACTGGCCTCCAAGTGGCCTCTCGCAACTCAGGATCCTGGTACAAATAGGTGATCCACACCATGCTTCCGCTACATCCACAAAGACACTAGATCTTTATTTCTCGGCTACGTAGCTGTACGGCTCTCCAATAGACACAACACTCATTGATGTTGCAAATATGTACCTTAGATCTGATCCAATACAGAGAGAGAGAGAGATCCTTCATGATTTCTCACGTGCTCCTCCGAGATCAACCCATAGATAAATTCTCTAGAGATGATGAACATAATGGTACCAATCTTTTTTGGTGACGATAGAAATCTGCCAAGAAATCTGCACTCGCAGACTCTCCACTCAAATGCAGACACTACCGCCACTCAACATCGATTTTTCTACACAAAGTTACAGACATAGGCATTGATGAGTGCTTTTCTCTATGTTGGAATGAATAAGAAGTTTGTATCACTAGTTACGAACATCGTCACTACTCAAGCTCTCCTCACTCTAGATCTCATAAAAAACTCCAATCGTCAACAAGGCCCTGAGGTCGGCATCCTTGGGAACTATTACCAGGCAGAATTATACTAGATTAAATGGTTTTTAGATCGCTGAGGAGGGAGATCTAACACAAACTTGCTCAGTCTTAATTAAAATCATGGTAATCTCCAGCGTGTGGGTTTGAAATCTCAAGCAGACACCGACAGGGAATCTGTGGTATTTTACCACATTTCAACCCAACACTCACTCTACTCGGCCTCCCGCATGAAGGCACCACCACCACACTTCTACGCACCTACAAAGTTGCCCTCTAGTTAACACATCCCTCGATTTGCACAACCCAAAAAAATAATATTGTGTGCCCTCCAGCGTACATCCAAAAAATGTGTTCCCTCCTCAAGCTACGTACCCCCACACAAATCCACCAACAACGCTCCACTAAAGGTTGTGTTCATCCCCACAGTGACCCACACTGCCCAAAAACTAAACGCAGCACCAGAGACTACACTACACATATTCTTTACTCTGAGCTCCCCCTCTGCAACCACTTCAGATGGCTATCTAGCTCTGCTCACCTCTGTCTTTGGGCCACAAAAAACAAATGCACATATGAGGGTGATATTAGTGTCCAAGGATCTCTGCCAATGAATCTAACGTTTGTTGGTTGTGCCAACGATGTCTGAAATAGATCTATCAAGCAATTTTCTATCCACTACTATCTATTGCACCACGTTGCCACTATGGTTGTGGCCTTGCTTCCATGCTTACTCGGCCTCCTATGTGAAGGTCTTACTCTATTAGATTGATATTTTGCATCATCCAAAGATTGAAGAATTGCACACTCCGCAAGGAGCACACACCATAGGAAAATCTCACAAGTTTCCTATAATTTACAAAGAGAAAATCGGTCAACAACATCGCAGATATCAGATCACACACCCTCTTCTTAATATAGATCGATTCTAAGCTCCTTGCATCATCTCACCCAACCACTCTTAGCCACAATGGCTCATCGCTTTGTAATCAACTAGGCGCACTCTTCAAAAACATAATTTAAATTCACCACAAACACAACATATACAGAAACTGACCCAACTTCCACCTGAAGCTGTGATACAATGTTAAAAAATGGAGAAACGAATACTTTTTGAAACTAGCAGCTCACAAGTGAGCACACTGCACCCACTGCCTCAAGAAAGATGCTCTTAATTGATTATTATTCATCGATAATATATAGGTTTACATATGTATAGGAGAGTTAGAACTAACTCCTAGAATGTAGGAACTAATTCCTAAACTAGGATACACGCAAAACTAATGAAGCAAACTCTCTCCAATAATACATTCTCCATTAATTCCAACATTAATGTAAGAGATTTCTATTCAAGTGTACTAATTAACGAGGTATGTTGTCTTACAAAGATGAGTACAAGGAGACATACTTTTTTTTATATAACAACTAATCCCTCCAATTGCTCTCCCAAACGATATTTTGTTCCAAGTTGACCATAAATGAATCCATTTATATGAAGAAAGTTATATTCATCATGCTAGAAACTTTCAACGATAAAAACAATATGAATTTCACTAGAAATTCATCTTAACATTAGATGTTTACACCATGGAAAGCAACAACAATTCGAGCAAAGAATCAAGAGTGTTCCAAAATCCTATTTATTACCTTCCTTTTGGTCTCTATCCTTAACAATAACTTTCCTATTTCTAATCGTTACCCATTTCTTTTGAAACTCTTCCTTAATAAAAAAAATATATATAAAAAATTATATAAAATTGCAGTTGATGTTTTTAGTTTCAAAATAAAATTTTAAAGTTAAAAGGTGGATGCTCAAATTTCTAGTGAATTCACCATTCATATTTGTTGAAATTACTTTCAGCTCTGCAATGTACGTGAGCCGCCTTCCATTTTTATCTGCAAAACACTGTACGCGAGCCGCTTTCCATTTTGATTGTTCAGTCAACTTCAGCGCAATATTTTTGAAACAGAGAAATTTAAACAGCAGAGCAGCTAATTTTAAATGCGCAGGAGTTTAAAAAAAACTGAAGGACAGTGGTCCCAAACCTGAAACCTCCGGACCTGAAATTTCATTGAGCCAGATTCGTGAAAAATTTCGCATCACATTTTTCATCCGTACGAATGCCCAAAAATCGGACGCGGAAAAATCATGAAGTGGATTTAATAAAAATTCCGCATCACAAATTGAGTGACGTCAGCTGGCAGCTTTTGGCACCCGAAATTTTTATGCAGATTGGTTCAATTTTGGTTTGGCGTCCGGTTCAAACTCGTGGTCAAAGTTATTTTAACGTTTTTCAAAATTTTGGTGCGTAGAGTCCACATACATGTATATATATGTTTTGCATATATATTACATTAGTCGTTTTCAAAGGGAGGCCATGGGCCTTTTTGGTTTATGTTTTTTGTTATATATATATTTTATTTAAAACATTACACCATATATATACTTCATATGGTATAGGCGGATGATTTCTATTTTAAGGTTTTAAAACAAGTTTTATTTTAAAATAGATTTTTTTTATATATATTGTAAAAATGCTGTGTGCATTTTTTATTTTTGTATGTTTTTAATTTTTACACAGCAGTGTAAAAGACTTATATAGCATAGCAGTGCATTGGTCAGATTTTGTAAGTTGGAATTTTACACACAACAGAAGTGTAACAGAATTTTAAATGGCACAGTAGTGCATTCATTTTTGAAGAGATAGAGTAGTTGTCTAGAGTGAAATTTTAGAGAGTGTGAGTTGTTTTGAACTGTGTTTTGAAGCAATCAAAGTTTTTTGTATTCCCTCAGTCAGAGGTGATTTTGTAACCAAGTTTTTGAAGTTTAATGAAATAGTTTTTACAGTGAAAACTCTGTCTCCAGTGAAGAATTTTTTTTTAATATTTTCTCTGTGTTGAAGAGGGGGAATTTTATTCTCCATTGTTGTTATGGAATTTTAAATATTCCAACATTGTATCAGAGCTAGTCCAGGCTTTTTGAAGATCAAAGAAGCTGAAGGAAAAGAGTTCTTTGTTGCAACAGCTTCTCCAGCAGTGTGAAGACTCAGTCAAGAAGAATCCAAAGGTATTTCTCTATACAGTTTTTGAGTCACTGTTGCAGAACAGTGAGTTGTTTTACATACACAGTCAAGTTTTTTAATCATAGTTAAGAGTGCAGAATGGCTGGAGCTAGCACTGGTATGGGTATGGGAAATATCCATCTCCCAATGTTTAATGGGAAAAATTATGACTACTGGTCAATAACTATGAGAGCTTTATTTGTCTCCCAAGACTATGGGAATTTGTTGAGGATGGCTTTGAAGAGCCAGCAGATGAAGAAGAATTTAATGATTTAACTCAGGCAGAGAGAGAGTTGCTGAAGAGCAATAAGAAGAAAGAATCCAAAGCTCTCTTCTTATTGTATCACGCAGTGCATGAGAGTGTGTTTCCAAGGATAATAGCAACCAAGAGATCCAGAGAAGCATGGGAAACTCTCAAGACAGCCTATCAAGGCATGGAAAGAGTGAAGACAGCAAAACTTCAATTGCTGAGGAGAGACTTTGAAACTCTCTGCATGAAAGAGTCAGATACTATTGACTCATTCTTCACTCATGTGATTGGAATGGTCACACAAATAAGATCTCATGGAGAGAATCTTGAGGATAAGAGGATTGTGGAAAAACTCTTGAGGAGTCTACCCTGAAGATTCGATGTGATTGTCACCACCATAGAGGAGACTAAGGATCTCACAAAGTTCATAGTGGATGAGCTACATGCATCACTGATGACTCATGAGCAGAGATTGGGTAGGAGTGAAAACTCATCTCTAGAACATGCCTTTAAGACCTAGATGTCTTTTGGAAGAGGAAGAGGGCAAGGCAGAGGAAACAAGAGAGGAAGAGGTAGAAGCCAAAACAGAGGTGGAAGGAACAGTCCAGCAAATGCTCAAGGAAGGGGCAACAATCCAAATCAGCATCAAGGAAAAGGCAGCAACCCGCAGAGTGGTCAGCATAATGCTCAAGGACAGAGGTATGATAAGTCCAATGTCTAATGTCACTATTGTAAGAAATATGGTCATTATGCTAATGAATGTAGAAAGAAGCAGCATGACATGGGAAGTAGAACTAGTGCAAATTTCACTAGAGAAAATCTCAGCCAAGATAATTTGTTTTTAGCTTGTAATATGGTTGAAGAGAAGAATGAAGACTTATGGTTTCTAGACTCTGGTTGCAGTAACCATATGATAGGAAACTTAGCAATGTTTTCTATGCTAGATGAGAGTGTGAAGTCACAAGTCACACTAGGAACTGATAGCAAAGTTTTTGATATGGGAAAAGGAAATGTAAATGTTCTAACAAGAAAAGGTGCAAAGAAATCCATAGCAGATGTCTATAATGTTCTAGGAATGAAGTGTAACCTCTTAAGTATTGGACAACTTGTTCAAAAGGGGTACAATTTATTTTTTGAGGATGATGTTTGTACCATCATGGACAACCCACCCAGCAAACAATGTATTGCTGAAGTGAAGATGACAAGGAACAGGATGTTCCCTCTTATAATGAGAGCAGATTTGAAGAATGAAGAAAAGATAGCAGCAGTGGCAAAAGAGGCTATCCAAAGCGAACCAAAAGATGAAAATTGGTTGTGGCACTTGAGATTTGGACATCTCAACTTTGGAGGTCTTAATTTGTTGAATAGGAAAGGAATGGTAAGAGGTTTACCATTCATAGAGAAACCAGACAGCCTTTGTGAAGGTTGTATTCTTGGAAAACAACACAGAGAAAGTTTTCCTTCTGGGAAAAGCATAAGGGCAAAGGCACCCTTAGAGATTGTCCACTCAGATTTGTGTGGACCGATGCAAACTCCATCGCTTGCTAGCAGCCACTACATGTTAACATTCATAGATGATTTTACAAGAAAAACTTGGGTTTACTTTTTGAAAAACAAAAGTGAAGTGTTTGAAAGGTTCTGCAATTTCAAAGCACTTTTTGAGAACCAAAGTGGGCTGCACATCAAAGTCCTAAGGACTGATAGAGGAGGTGAGTATATCTCTAAAGATTTTCTACGTTTTTGTAGAGAAAATGGTATTCATAATCAGTTTACAACAAGATATACTCTGCAGCAAAATGGAGTAGCCGAAAGGAAGAATAGAACCATAATGGACATGGTAAAGAATATGTTAAAGGCAAAGCATTTGCCTAATGATTATTGGGCTGAAGCTGTACATTGTGCAGCGTACATTTTGAATAGGTGCCCTACAAAAGCAGTGATGAACAAAGTGTCGGAAGAGGCATGGAGTGGCACAAAGCAAAGTGTCACACATATGAAGGTTTTTGGATGTGTGGCTTATGCACACATTCCGGATCAGTTAAGGAAGAAGTTGGACAGCAAGGGGGAGAAATGTATTTTCATTGGATACAGTGAGGAATCCAAGGCCTATAGGTTATATAACCCATCCACCAAGAAGTTTATTGTGAGCAGAGATGTTCAGTTTATTGAGGAGGAAGCTTGGGATGGAAGCATAGAGAAAACAATGAATGTTAAACACTGTTTATCTCATGATGAAGATGATGATGAATTGGCTGAAATACATCCCCAAATAACAGCACCAACACAAGAGCAGAAAGAGACACCCTTGAGGAGAAATGAGAGTTCTTCTCCAAGCACACCACAGGGAGGAAATTCAAGTGCTTCTTCAAGCATTTGTACACCTAGTGAAAGAGGTAAGAAGTTCAGAAATTTGAATGACATTTATGCACAAGAGGCAGCGAATGAAGGCATCAATTCTTTGTTTGCTTTATATTGTCATGTTGATGATCCTGTTCATTTCGAAGAAGCTATTAAGGATAAGAAATGGATAGAAGCTATGGATGAGGAGATTAATGCCATAGAAAGAAACAAGACTTGGGATTTGGTTGAACTCCCAAAAGGTAAAGATGTCATTAGAGTTAAATGGGTCTACAAGACCAAGAGTAATGCAGAAGGCAAAATAGAGAGACACAAGGCAAGACTTGTCGTCAAAGGGTATAAGCAGAAGCATGGGATAGATTATGAGGAAGCTTTCACACCGGTTGCTAGAATGGAAACCGTGAAAGTAGTGTTGTCCATAGCAGCACAAAACAAGTGGAAAGTTTACCAAATGGACGTGAAGTCAGCATTCCTAAATGGAGTGTTAATGGAAGAGGTTTACATTGAACAACCTCTCGGCTATGAAAAGAAATGCCAAGAGCACAAAGTGTGCAAGTTGAAGAAAACTCTTTATGGGCTGAAGCAAGCACCAAGAGCATGGTTCAGTAGGATAGATTCCTATCTACTGGAAAATGGATTTGAAAAGTGTGAGGGAGAACCCACCCTCTACATCAAAGAAAAAGATGGAAAAATGTTGATTGTAGTTTTATATGTTGATGATGTTATTTTCACAGGTAATGATGATTACCTTATTGAAAATTTTAAAACAGTCATGAAAGAAGAATTTGAAATGACTGACATGGGTTTGTTGAAATACTTCTTATAAATAGAAGTAGAACAATATGAAAATGGGATTTTTATCTCACAGGAAAAATATGTTAATTAAGTGCTTGAAAGATTTAATATGCAGGAGAGCAAAGCAGCGATCACTCCCACAGTGATGGGATTAAAACTCAGCAGAGAGGACAGCAGCAAGGATTTTGATCGTAGCTTGTATAAGAGCATAGTTGGCAGCCTCGTGTATTTGACTGCAACTAGGCCCGACATAATGCATGCTGTTAGTTTAGTTTCCAGATTTATGGAGAAGCCAAAGGATGCACATTGGCAGGCAGCGAAGAGAATTCTGAGGTATGTTAAAGGTACAAAAAGGTTTGGTATTTTATATACTGCTTCAGAAAATTCAGATTTAGTTGGATACACTGACAGTGATTGGGCTGGAAGTGTAGATGATCGGAAGAGCACTTCCGGTTATGTTTTTCACATGGGTTCAGGAGCCATTTCTTGGGCTTCTAAAAAACAACCCATTGTAGCATTGTCTACAGCAGAGGCAGAATATGTGGCAGCTACACCAACAACGTGTCAAGCAATTTGGATGAGGAGGATGCTAAGGAGTTTGTGCCAAGAGCAGGTAAAAGGAACAATGATTTATTGTGACAATAGCTCAGCTATTGCATTATCCAAGAATTCTGTGTTTCACAAGAGAACGAAACACATTGACACAAAATTTCATTACATCATAGAATTGGTAAACAATGGCGAAATTGTTCTGGAACACTGCAGAACTCAGGAGCAGTTTGCAGACATTCTGACCAAGCCATTGGGGCAGAAGAGTTTTGATTTTTTGAGGAAATGTCTAGGTATGACTGATAACCCAGCAGCTGAAAGTAAGGGGGAGTGTTGAAATTACTTTTAGCTCTGCAATGTACGTGAGCTGCCTTCCATTTTTATCTGCAGAACACTGTACGCGAGCCTCTTTCCATTTTGATTGTTCAGTCAACTTCAGCGCAGCATTTTTGAAATAGAGAAATTTAAACAGCAGAGCGACTGATTTTAAATGCGCAGGAGTTTAAAAAAAACTGAAGGATAGTGGTCCCAAACCTGAAACCTCCGGACCTGAAATTTCATTAAGCCAGATTCGTGAAAAATTTCGCATCACATTTTTCATCCGTACGAATGCCCAAAAATCGGACGCGGAAAAATCATGAAGCGGATTTAATAAAAATTCCGCATCACAAATTGAGTGACGTCAGCTGGCAGCTTTTGGCACCCGAAATTTTTATGCAGATTGGTTCAATTTTGGTTTGGCGTCCGATTCAAACTCGTGGTCAAAGTTATTTTAACGTTTTTCAAAATTCTAGTGCGTAGAGTCCACATACATGTATATATATATTTTGCATATATATTACATTAGTCATTTTCAAAGGGAGGCCGTGGGCCTTTTTGGTTTATGTTTTTTTTATATATATATATTTTATTTAAAACATTACACCATATATATACTTCATATGGTATAGGCGGATGATTTCTGTTTTAAGGTTTTAAAACAAGTTTTATTTTAAAATAGTTTTTTTATATATATTGTAAAAGTGCTGTGTGCATTTTTTATTTTTCTAAGTTTTTAATTTTTACAGAGCAGTGTAAAAGACTTATATAGCACAACAGTGCATTGGTCAGATTTTCTAAGTTGGAATTTTACACACAGCTGAAGTGTAATAGAATTTTGAATGGCACAGCAGTGCATTCATTTTTGAAGAGACAGAGTAGTTGTCCAGAGTGAAATTTTAGAGAGTGTGAGTTGTTTTGAACTGTGTTTTGAAGCAGTCAAAGTTTTTTGTATTCCCTCAGTCAGAGGTGATTTTGTAACCAAGTTTTTGAAGTTTAATGAAATAGTTTTTACAGTAAAAACTCTGTGTCCAGTGAAGAATTTTTTTTTAATATTTTCTCTTTGTTGAACAGGGGGAATTTTATTCTCCATTGTTGTTCTGGAATTTTAAATATTCCAACAATATTCAATTTAAACTTTGAACTAAAAATTTATAATAATATCTATATTAAAAACTAAGAAAACAACACACACTTATTTAAAAAAGGTGAAAGTAATAGAAATTAATAGTTATATTTATATGAAAAGCAAAGAAACATTGTTAATGTAGTAGGAAATTAAAGATATTCAAAACCATCAGCTTTTCTAAGAAGGGTGCCTAGCCATTTTTTTACCAGATTTATCCTTGTAAAATCTTGATTTATGCTATCATCATGACCAATGTTTCAAACTATGAAGGAAAGTAAAAGACACTTTGAAGTAGAGCAAGAATAACTACATTAATTTCAAAAAGATATTAGAGTAGCAGAAATTTGAAAATTCGGATTACTGAAAAGAATCATATTAAGATCAAAATTAATACCCATATCCCAGTTGTTAACAAAAATTACTAAATCATGCATCCATATCTTAATCTCAATGACATAAACCGGAGGTAAACCTTAGACTGGTGCAAAGTGACAGAAATTACTAATTGATGCATCCATATCTCAATCTCAATGCCATAATACAGGTAAAATTTAGATTTCTCCCAAGAACAAGAAAAACCGACGCAGCATAAGATACAAGTATTACTGCCCACTAGGTTTCCTATTCAGAGTATCAATCCAGTATTTTATCAATTATTACATGCAAACCCATATGACCAACGGCTTTATGCCATGCAAGGCCACAAAGGTTATGTTTGCAGATATATATGAATCCAATATTTTGTCAATTATTAAATGCAAACTCATATCGACTTTCTTCCGGAATGGCTTTATGCCATGCAAGGCCACACAGATTATGTTTGTAGATCTATACAGATTATGTTTGTAGATTATGATAAGCGTGCAAAGAAGAAAGCATGCTATTAAAGGGATAGCATAATCATTAAGTAATTAATTAATATATATAAAACCACACACTCGTAATCTATTTGAGCCTGAATCACAAAAGTACATACCATAATTAAAGGTCACCCTGCAGATTTTCTGGTTCCACGACATACCCATACTACGTAACGGTATATTAATCACTTAATTATTTAAGCGAACCCCCCACACACACATACTATAAATTTCACTAACGGAGTTTACTTATTTAGTTATGTTATATATATAGTTGAACTATTTGACAAATTAACGTGTGGTATGTGCTGGCATCTTATCATAGCGTCAGACCGTGGAGTAGCATCCATTGAAAAAATAAATTCCCAACCTATGCTACTATTCACTGTGCTTCATATGATTTCATTTCTAGAATTCATGTGGTGCAATGAAAAAAAAAGAGAGCATAATTGAGAAAGATGCTCTGTTACAAAATAATTTCATTGGAATATGAATTTTTCCATAACTCCAGTAAGAAATTTTTTTTTTTTTTTTTTTCCGTGGGAATCATCCTATAGGCCTTCCTTTTGTTTCTTGAATCGCAATTGGAATGAGTAGTTTCCTATTTGAGGGTAGGTAAGTAGGTTTGGTTCTATTCACGATGCATCCCTTACAAAATAATTTCATTGGACTATGAGTTTTTTCCATAACTAAAGGAACAAAATCTTTTTTTTCCCCTGTCGGAGCCATCCTATATAGCCCTTCCTTTTGGTTTCTTGGATCGCAATTGAAATGAGTAGTTTCCTATTTGAGTGTAGGTAATTAGGTTTGGTTCTATTCACGATGTTTGTTTTTTTTTTTTTTCTAACCGTGAAAACAATGCATCATGTGACCGATAATTTCATAATTAATTTGAGTTTAAAGGACTTAGGTAGGTTCTCTATTTTGTATATAGGTGGTTGGGTTAGTTCTATTAGCGTGATGGTTTTTTCTTTTAATTTTCAATCACATGATGTCATCAATAGTGTAAGGAGTGAGTTTAATTTGGTTTGCTTTTTGGGTGGGGTGAGAATCCCATTTCTTAAGAGACCATTATAAATGCAGTGTTTCTATTTAATCAATGCATTTAAATATTTTTTTGCAATTAAACATAATTTAAATTTAAGAAATTGATATTTGATGCATAGAATAATTAATAAAAATTAATATAATTTATAAATAAATAGTTTAATGTTTATTTTCAACTGAATAGTTTATAGTGTGTGATTGTGGGGAAAACTTCACAATTAAGTGAGCTTGATACAAAGGTCATCTCTCATGGGTGACCTCCTTTGAAGTCCTTGGCAATATGGGATGGGTTACCTCTCCGGATGTCCTGGTTACCGTGCAAGTAGCGGATGTCATTTCACTAATTTCTATCCCACTTCTTCACCCATACGACCATCACCCGATCCAATGAGTGCTAAGTGGACTATTCAAAAATAATGAGAAATTAGGGAGTTACAACTACCTCTCATGGAAATAGTCAGTCATAGTTGAATGCCTTAAAGCAGTTGAATCCCAAAAGATGATATCTAATATGGACTATTCAAAAATCATGAGAAATTACGGAGTTACAACTACCTCTCATGGAAATAGTCATAGTTGAATGACTTACTTAATGGAATTGAATCCCAAAAGATGATATCTAATATAATGCACTCCCAAAACCCCTCAATACTTATTATTAATATTTTTAGATGACAAATTAATTTTATATCATTTTTTTTAAGAAGTAACGATTTCTTTTTCTTTTTTATTTTGTTAATTGGCAAATGCATGAGATTCAAATTTCAAATTCTTGTGGGTCAAACAAAAAAAAAAGACCTTTTTTTTCTCCAACTAGACCCTTCGCAATTTTCGCAATTTTAAACAACAAAGTGGACGCTTGTATGGGAAGAACAATTATGTTCTATCATTTATGGATTATCCATGTTGAAATTTTTTATGGTTGACACTTGAGCTATCAAGTGTGGCTCATCCCAAGATATATATATATATATAGTGGAGTGAGGCTGGTTTGTTTTTGGTTTTTTGGTGGGTGGCTGATAAATTTATCTTTAAAATTAATTTACAATAAGAAGAAGTATAGAGTAAGATTGGAATTTTAAAACAAGGGTGAGAAAACATGGATGTAGGATAGAATTACCTATAATAGATATTTCTTGAGAATAAACTCCACAATGAAAAATTGATTGCATTGATTATGAATACAATCATTAATTTTGTCTCAGTAACTTATTAACGAAAAGTAAAAAAAGCAATTAACTAATATAGTACAATATAATATGAATGATTAGTTAACATTCACCTGAGATATGTGACATGCCAAGTATCATTATGAACTTTTCAAACTTTTCAGAGTGTGAGATAAATAACTTTTGCCTCTAAATGATGTGAATCAAGTGAATTTTTTATTTTTTAATAAGAAAAAACAGAAAAAAAAAAAAATCCTTTTATGCTATTCTTCTTCTTATTCCACTCATCGGACTAGGGACCTAGGGACCAGTTCGGCTGGTCGTGCAAGGGGTTGTTTCTTTTTACCAACCAAATAACAGGCAAGAACCGAGATCAGGACGCCAGCTCATTTCTCAGATTTTTCACGGGTCACAATTGTTGCTGCTACAGTACAGTATTACAGACGAGGATCGATTGCACCTAGACTGCTACCATCCACCACCACTGCTACCATCCGTGACATTGGGTTAGTAGTTCGTTAAAACAACAGTTTATAACACGGGGGGGCCCAAAAAAAAAAAACATTCATTCCAACCTTCTTTTATAAACATTGTATGTCGCAAACCAATGTGGTGAGGTTCGCGCACAAGTACGAGTCAAGGCCCGAAGCTTACTGCTACACATTAGCCCGAAGTACCATCAATTCGAACTATCAATTCCAATAGTTGGCTTAAGGCTACAGATTTGATGTTGTGAGATGATAATTATTGGCAGCAGAAACCAGAAGTAATTAAAAAAACAATGCAATACTGTAATCACCAGCTCGTTACGAATTCAAGTAAAATAAAAGTGAGCCTATGGATATAGACTAAAACTAAAATTAAATTAAAATAATAAGAAGAATAACAAAGAAGGAATTTCAAAACAATATAGATTGATTTTTTAATTAATTTAAATATTTATTATTTAGATTTTAATAAAAATTAAAATTATAATATGTTTCTACTTATATTTAATAATTATTTTTATTAACCAATTTACCCATTAAATTTACTATATTTATGTATCAAATTTCATCATAAATTGTTATAATAGCATATATCCAAACATATTTGAACAATCTCTATTAAATATAAAGGATCAACCTATGTTGTAAGATTGTGATTTTTAGGGTGAGAGGCATATTTTATAGTTTAATATGATGGTTGTATAATTTTATTAATATTTAATGAAAATGTAATTTTTTAAATTAGGAAATAATATTAAAAAGAAAGAAAAACACAACATCAAATATAACAAAATGAATTATTTACTATTTGAAAGGTCTAGAGTTATTATGGATCTAAGGCTAGAATATGATTAGTTTAGTTTGGAAAATGTAAATATGTTGAAAGAGCGCGAGAGCTGTTACCGTAATTTGCTAAAGAAAGTTGAGAATTCAAGAAATTTGACTTAGACTGGTGATTGGACGGAGGCAGCTCACACTGCTGGGCCGGTGGAAGTTTGCACGGGACATGATACGTAAGTGACTAGGGTTTTGCTGAAGTTAATGGGAATGGGAAGGAATAGCATCCACTGAAAATAAAAATCATACCACTGATACTGTTGAAAATATTGAAGAAAACGAATACAGAGAGGGATGCTTCCCCCACAACACGAAGAATGCTAAAATTCTGCGGAAATTAAATTCACAAACACAGATAGCATAAAAGCACAGGAGCGGAATGAAATTCGTTCTTCTATTCAACTCACTAAACTTGTGGAAATTACATTATTTATACAAAAATGGTCGAAGGCTGAAAAACCTAAAGCTATCAATGCAAATTCAATTATGAATGGATGTTCAACAACCAATCGTCTTTTCTACTTTCAAAATCATTTCTTCACTAAATGACACAGAGACTGTATTTCGGTTCATACACGAAACAACGTAAAACCGTGTTCAGAAACACAAAAGGGAAGACTTCAAATTTTATTTGTTCTAGCTGCGAAAACACATTGCATCCGACAATTATCGTAGATCGACGATCTCAGCAATTAACATATGCACAAGATGGGTAAACACAAAACCTTGCGATGTGCGATTACGATCGCATCGCATACAAAATAACAAACATTGCGGGCGGCTTGGCAAAAACTTAAACTTCAGCGATTCTAATACACTACGGTGTTATCACATCACAAAATAAATAGCTTGCGTGCTGCGAAAGGTAAGGTTTAAAAGTTGCGATTGTGAACTTGTGGTATTATGGGCGGTATATGGCAAGTGCAAAACGTTGTGGTTGTGATGCGCGACAACACTATCACATCACAATGTACATAACATAACTTTCGGATGGTAGAAAGGTAAGGTGTAAACATTGTGAAGTGCAAGCGGCGAAGCGAAAAGAACGGTAAGTGCGAAATCTATAAAACAAAGAAAATCGTGGATTGTATAGGATTTGTGGTGGATTGCAATGCGGTGGAGGTAAGTGTGGGTCCTGCCAGATATCGCATCAGCGGGGAATTAAGATATGGCGAAGGGCTTAAGAGTTAAAACAAAAATTTGTTGGCTGCACCTGTGGGCAAAAGGTAAGTACTGCGGCAGGTAAAGAAATAAACGTAGAGGTAAGGGCTCAGGTACTCTGTTCTGATATTTACAGAAGCTGCGTGAAAATGCCTTCGACTCTTAGATCTTTGCTTGTCCTTCCTGCAACAAAAATTGATGAAGTGTGGATTAATGCCACTGCTTATTCATGGCGGTCATTGGAAGTATAATTATAACACTCCCCCTTAATCACAACTTCTTCCATTAGTCATTCCTAGACACTGTCTGAGATAAAAAAAACTTCTCTGTCCCAATGGCTTTGTGAGGATATCAACAAATTGTTCCTCTGTCCTACAATGCTGCAAAACAATCTCACCATTGTTAACCAAATCTCTTATATAATGATATTTGGCATCTATGTCCTTTGTTCTCTTTTGGAAAACATAATTCTTTGATAATGCAATTGATGAGCTATTATCACAATAAATTGTGGTTCCTTTTCCTTGCTCATAACACAAATCTCTCAACATCCTTCTCATCCATCCTGCTTGACATGTTGCTACTGTTGTTGCCACATATTCAGCTTCTGCTATTGATAATGAAAATATTCGTTGCTTCTTGGAAGCCCATGAAATGACTCCTGATCCCAAATGAAACACATGCCCAGATGTTCTCTTTCTATCATCTGCACTTCCAGCCCAATCACTGTGAGTGTAACCAATCAACTTAAAATTATCTGTTGAGGAGTATATATCACCATACTCCTTTGTTCCATTCACATACCTCAGAATTCTCTTGGTTGCTTTCCAATGTGTCTCCTATGGTGCCTCCATGAATCTAGAAATTAAACTTACAACATACATAATATCAGGCCTAGTTGCATTGAAATACATTAGACTACCAACTACACTCTTCTACAGTGTCAGATCAACATTCTTGTTGCAATATTCTTTTCTTAGATTCAACCCCTTAACAGTTGGAGTTGTTGTTGCTTTGTTATTCGGCATGTTAAACCTATTTAAAAATTCTCGAACATATTTTTCTTGGGAAATAAAAATTTCATTTTCATTTTTCTTTACTTCTATCCCCAAAAAGTATCTCAATAAACCCAACTCAGTCTGATTTCAAATTCACTCTTCATGACTGCTTTAAAATCAACAATGAGAGAAACTTCATTGGCAGTAAAAATTAAATCATTTACATATAAAACAAAAATAAGGATTTTACCATAATTTTATTTAATGTAGAGTGTGGGTTCACCATCACACTTTTCAAACCCATTATCCATCAGGTAAGCATCGATCTTGTTGTACCATGCTCTTGGTTCTTGCTTTAACCCATAAAGAGGTTTCTTCAACTAACATAATTTGTGCTCTTGGCCTTCTTTCTCATAGCCAGGAGGTTGTTCAACATATACCTCCTCTTTCAACACTCCATTCAAGAATTCTGACTTTAAATCCATTTGGTAGACTTTCCTCTTTTGTTGTGTTGTTATGGACAACACTATCCTCACTGCCTCCATCCTTGCAACTGGGACAATGGTTTCTTCATATTCTCTACCGTGTTGCTTCTTGTAGCCTTTCACAATAATTTTATCTTTGTGCCTTTCTATCTTTACTTCAGCATGGTTTTAGGTCTTATAGACCCATTTTACTCCAATGACTTCTTTACCTTGTGGGAGGTCCACTAACTCCCATGTTTCATTATTTTCTATTGCTCCAATATCTTCATTCATTACTTCGATCCATTTTTCTTCTTTTACTGCATCTTCAAAAGGTACTGGATCATCAACATAAAAAAAAAAAAAAAAGCAAATAAAGAATTCAGGCCAATATTATTATTTACTTCTTATTGCTTATAAGTTTCACTCAAAATTTTGAATCTTGGTCTTCTTGGTGTGCTTCAAGTTCCACTTGAACTTGACGAAGTTGCAAGTCCCTATGGTGTGCTTTGAGAAGCACTTCCTTGATTTCTCAAGGTTGTTCTATTTCTTGCTTGCGGTGTGGTTTGTTGTGCTTGTATGGGTGGAGGAGGAGCCACTGTGGAGGAATTATCTATTGTCGTCCATTCCTCTTGCTCTTCGTGAAACATACATGTCTTCACATTCACCGTCTTCTCTAAACTTTCATCCCAAGCTTCTTATTCAATGAATTGCACATCTCTGCTTATACTACCTTCTTCATTGATGGGTTATAGAGCTTGCAGAAATTGGATTCATCATTGTATCCAACAAAGATAGACTTCTCCCCCTTTCTGTACAACTTCTATATTAATTGATCTGGGACATGTGCATATGCCACACATCCAAATACTCTCATGTGAGTGACAAACTGCTTTGTTCCACTCCATGATTCTTATGGAACTCTGTTAATAAAATCTTTGGTTGGATATCTATTTAAAATATAGGCTGCACAATTGACAAGTTCTTCCCAATACTCATTTGTAAATTGCTTTGCCTTCAGCATACTTTTGACCATGTCCATGATGGTCTTATTCCTTCTTTCTGCAACATCATTTTTCTGTGGTGTATACCTTGTGGTAAACTTCTTGTGTATGCCATGCTTTTTGCAGAAACATAGGAAGTCTTTGGAGATATACTCTCCACCTCTGTCAATTCTCAACACTTTGATGTAGTGCCCACTTTTCTTCTCAACAAGAGATTTGAAGTGGCGGAACTGTTCAAACACTTCACTCTTCTGTTTTAAGAAATAAACCCATGTCTTTCTTGTATAATCATCTATAAATGTCAAGACATAATGACTCCCATCTAATGATGGCGTTTGCATTGATCCACACAAATCAGAGTGGAAAATCTCTAAGGGTGTCTTTGCCCTTATACTCTTTCCTGTTGGAAAGGATTATCTGTGTTGTTTCCCCAAGATGTAGCCTTCACATAGGTTGTCTAGTTTCTCTATGTGTGGTAATCCCTTTACCATCCCTTTTCTATGCAACAAGTTCAAACCTCCAAAATTGAGATTTCCAAATCTAAAATGCCATAACCAGTTTTCATCTTTCACATCTTCTTGAAATATTTCTTGTGTTACATCTGCTAAATTACCTCCTTCCTTCAAGTCTGTTCTAATATTGAGAGGAAACATCCTATTGCTTGTCATATGCACTTCTACAATGACTCTTTTACTTGGAGGTGTGTCCATGATCGTACACACATAATTCTTAAAGAAGACATTGTGGCCCTTATTCACGAGTTGTCCAATGCTTAGAAGGTTACATTTTAGGCCAGGTACATAATAAACATCTGTCAAAAACTTCTTTTCTACCTTCCTTGTCAGTATTGATACTCTTCATTTCCCCATGACAGAGGCTTTACTATCAGTACCCGTTGTCAATTCAGAATTCATATTCTCATCCAAATTGGCAAACATTGCTATGTTTCCAGTCATATGGTTACTACATCCTTAATCTAAGAACCATACATCTTCTTATTTTTCTTATGCTACATTACAAGTTAAAAGCACATTTCCTTGGTTCTGATTTTCTCTTGTAAAATTTACATTTTGTTTATTTCACATGTAATTTTTCTTCTTTCTACATTCATTGGCATAATGCCCATATTTTTTACAATAATGACATTGGACTTAGGATTTGTCATACCTTTGTCCTTGTTCTTGATTTTGGTTTGAGCCTTCGCCTTGATTCTGGTTGCTACTTTGTCCACTTGTGCTTCCAGGGTTCTTTCTTCCAACTTTGTGTGGGCTTCTTCCTCTTCCTCGGTAGATTAATCTTCCTTGACCTCTACCTCAACCAAAAGACATTTGTGCCTTGAAAGAATGCTCCAAAGAGGACTTCGTTGCTCTTTTCAGCTATGTTCATGAGACATTAGTGATGCACAAAGCTCATCCACTGAAAATTATGAGAGATTCTTTGTCTCTTCTATGGCCACTACTATGGCATCAAATATCGATGGTAGACTTCTTAAGATTTTCTCCACTATTCTTCTTTCCTCAAGTGTCTCTCCATGAGACCTTATCTCGATAACCAACCGAATCACGTGTGTGAAGAATGAGTCTATGTTATCAGACACTTTCATATAGAGAGTTTCAAAATCTCTTCTCTGCATTTGTAATTTTGTTGTATTCGCCTTCTCCATGCCTTGATATGCTGTCTTGAGAATATCCCATGCCTCCTTGGACTTCCTTGCTACTGCAACTCTTGGAAAAATACTCTCATGTACTATTTGGATTATATAGAATAGGGTTTGGAGTCCTTATTCCTATTATCTTTCAACAAGTCCCTTTTTGTTGCTATCAAAGAATTAAGTGCTGTTGCATCTGTTGGTTTTCGAAAGCCAATTTCCACCATCTCCCATATATCTTGTGAAGAAAACATGGCCCTCATTGTAATGGCCCAATAATCATAGTTTTTACCATTGAACTATGGAAATTTTGGATTTGTTAGGCTTGTGCCTGCTACTGCCATTCTGGCTGTGTAAACAAATAATCTCCTTGACTATGTAAAAATAGAAGCCTTCTCATTGCTTGAGAAATCCACTTCTCAAACCAATCATACAACTTCTTCAGTAAAGCGAGCTTGTTCTTTTATTGAGAGCCCAGACCTAATCTAATACAATGTTAAAAATATTGAAGAAAACAAATACACAGAGGGATGCTTCCCCCAGAACATAGAGAATGCTAAAATATTACAGAAATTAAATTCACAGACACAGACATTGTCAAAACACAAGAGCAGAACGAAATTATTTTTTTCTATTCAACTCACTAAACTTATGTAAATTACATTATTTATACAAAAATGGACGAAGCCTGAAAACCTAAAGCTATCATTGCAGATTTAATGTTGAACAGACGTTCAAAGACCAATCATCCTTTCTGCTATCAAAACCATTTCTTCATTAAATGACACACAGACCATATTTCAATTTATACACGAAGTAGCGTACAAACGTGTTCAAAAACATAAAATTGCAGACTTAAAATTTTATTTGTTCTGACCGCGAAAATACATTACATCCTTCGCTTTATCGTATATCCGCGATCTCAACATTTAAAATATACACGAACCGGGTAAACACAAAACCTTGCAATGTGCGATTACGATCGCATCCCATAACAAATAAAAAAAACATTGTGGGCAGCTTGGTGGAAACTTAAACTTCAGTGCTTGTGATATGTTGGGGCGTTATCACATCGCAAAACAAATAACTTGCAAGCAGAGGAAGTTAAGGTTTAAAAGATGTGATTGTGAACTTGCAGTATTGTAGGCGGTATATGGTAAGTGTAAGACGTTGTGGTTGTGATGTGTGATAGCAGAATCGCATCGCAACAAACATAACATAACTTTCGGATGGAAAAAAGGTAAGGTGTAAACATTGTGAAATGCGGGTGGAGAAGCAAAAAGAACAGTAAATGTGAAATCTATAAAAAAAAGGAAATGGGGGATTGTAAAGGGTTTTTGGCAGATTTCAATGCAGTGGAGGTAAGTGTGGGTCTCGCCAAATATCGCATCAGCGGGGAATTAAGATATGGCGAAGGTCTTAAGAGTTAAAAAAAAGGTTGCAGGGTGTGCCTGTGGGTAAAAGGTAAGTACTGCGGAAAATAAATAAATAAAAGCATAGGTAAGGGCTCAGGTACTCTGTTTTGATATTTACAGAAATTGCGTGAAAACACCTCCGGCTCTTGATTCCTTTCTTGTCCTTCCTGCAACAAAAAATGATGAAGTGTGGGTTGCTACCACTGCTTATTCATGACGGTGGTTGGGAGTATAATTCCAACAGATACGACCTTGCCTTTAAGTAAATATATTTGACAAACTTGCCAAATTTTAAAAATCTGCACTGAGCGTGAAAATATCTCGTTGATTTAAAAGAAATAAAAGGGATTGTCTATTTTTTTCATTGGTTATATTATTAAATATCTCCTTCAAAATTCCAGATACTCTCGGTGCATGATATCTAAGCCTAACCTTTGAAACCTTTTTCTCGGTGCTACTATTAACTATGCATCTTATTCTTTCATTTGTAGAATAATTTTGTACGAGAACTCACTGGAGATGTGCATGTGGTGCAATGAAGAAAAATAGACCATAATTGAGAAAGATGCCTTCTCATTTTTTTGGAATATGAGTTTTTCCATAACTAAAGGAACACAATTTTTTATTTTCTGTGGGGAGCTATATATACAGCCCTTCCTTTTATTGCTTGAATCACAAATGAAATGACTAGTTTCCAATTTCAGCATAGGTAATTAGGTTTGCTTCTATTCACTTGATGCCCTTTTTTGTTTTCTAGTTGTGAGAACAATACATCATGTCACCAATAATTTCATATTTGATTTGAGTTAAAGTACTTATGATGCAGGATCATCTAAGACAAATTTTCATTATTTAATTACGTAATAAGGGGGGTGAGATATTTTAATTATTTTATTAATTAAATTGCTTATTTTTAATAAATTAGGAGAAAAATGTAAAGGTGAGGATTATTGTATATATATTCTTTAATAATTAAAGGATATGAGTGGAATGGAATTAGGTAGATAATCTAGGAAGTAGGAATTCCATATATGGGACTTTGTTGAGTCCAAAAATAGAATAAATCTAAATTAGATTTTAAGTTGAGATTTGTGTGGAGGAATTTATGGAGTGAAATAAATTCATTATTTATGTATATATAGGAGGGTTTTGTGAGAATGAAGGACAACTGAGAGCAGTAAGGAGTACAGTGAGAGTGAGAGATGGTTTTAAGGGCCAAGAGCCAAGAGGCCTCCCAATGTAATATTTGGCCAAAGAGTTTTTATGTTTTTATATCAGTATTTCATTTGAATCGCTCTCCTTCCTTCATATGTATTTTAAGCTGAATATTTTTATGGTTTTAAAAAAAATTATTGAGATTTTTCATGTTGAGTGAAGGAGTGTGTGTTTTATATGCTCGAATTTTTTCTATAGAAGAATCCATACATCATTTTGTATCAGAACTAGAAACGATTTCCTGCGAGAGATTGGGAGAGATTTGATTGATATATTATACTTTTCATTTAATTCTGCAATTTATGCATGCACTCTGAGAAAAAATTGAACGCAGGTGATCGATTGGCAAAGCCGTAGTAGTGCTTCCCGCAGTTGGACATCGCATGGGATGGTGTAGCAGTCTACTAGCTCATAAGCAGAGCTGTAGCATCAAGCAATCAAAGGTGGAGTTAATTGGTTTATGGAGTTGTGTCCACGTAGAAACGAGGAGGATTTTGCTCGAGTCATGGAGATGAGCAACGGGGAGTGTTACACGATGGCTTGAAGGACCGTGATCAGGCTTTGCAATGCTAACGGAGGCCGAAACGATTTGACCAAGCTTGCAGCAAGGAATTTGGCAACCAGTGGCTCAAAACTCTCGTGGATAGTCAAGGGTTGCATCCATATTTTTAAGACGCATTGCAGTGATATTAAAATACGTAGGTCGAACCCACAGTGTTAAATCATGTTGCACTGGTTGTAACATACCAGTGCCAAAACTTTAACACAACATTGTTAAAGCGTCTGCATAAGTGTTTGCATAATGGTGGCGGATCAATATGGATTTGTATTGTATATTATCAAACAATGTGGTTTTAAACGCAATGTTAATGGTGATATATAATCACAACAATCCCTTGCGGATTTAACGAATATGGTAGTGGATTTTTCTTGCGTAAGGCAATATTTATAATGGAATTGCATGCTAATTTGACAAATTGATCAATTGCATGTTGTATGAAGGCTAATCCTGGGCCTTAAATCAGTGTGATGATTTATATTTGCAATAGCTTCAAAAACAATGTAGCATTTTCTTCCAGATTAATGAGTTGTATGTAGGTGGGGTTGGCCATGAATTTAAGCCTATAAAAAAAAAAAAAAAATGAATTGAACTGGCGTAGCGGGATTGTGAAGTGGAAATTGTGTTTTCTACATCAATTTTTCAGAAGCTGTATCAATGCACTTAAAAAGGAATGTGTGGGGTTTGTGAAAGAGGTGTAGATCTAGTAGAATATTCAAGGTATGAATCCAGTATTTCCATGATAACACCTTCCAACATAAGAAAAGGTCACTATGATTGATCGAGGTAAAGTTTTTGAAAAATTCGAGTATGTTTTTTTTGGAGAATGTAATCTTGAAAGGATAATCGGTTACATTAAGATTTCATGTTTTCAAAGAAATAAATTGAAATTGAAGAGATTGAGATGACGGAAATTGGCTTAAACTAAGAGGGGAGATTGTGTGTACTTTGAAGGTTTCTAACATTATTTTCTGGGAAAATATTTATGTTAGAAATTTGCTTGGAAGAATTTTATTTGTTGGGGAGAGAATGGGCCTTCCACATTCAAAGTAAATATGTAGAGGCTTGAATGTATTCCTAAAAGAATACGCGAGAGAATGGTTGGATCATTTCAACCACGAGAAGATTCAAGGTAAGTGCTAATTGAATGAATCACTATTCATTGAGTAGAGGTATTTTAAAAGCTAGATGATTAAATTTCCTTACCATACTCATTGCAAATATGGAAGTATAAATGAATGGAAAATTAATGGGAAAGTGTGCTAATCCTAGGTGATATAAAGAGAAACATGCATTTTTATGTGAGAGGGTTTATTATGCATAATGTGGATTCTTCACTGTTTTGGTTAATTCATTTTGGACCAAAGCTTGTAGTTGGGAAAGGAAGAATTATTTTGATTGGTGATTGAAAACATAATTGCTTGATGTTGTAAAAGCTTTGTTTTACCATCATGTGACGACATTCAAGGAGGTGATATTCAAGATGAACACAATTTATGAGTTGTACATCATTCATTGAAGAAGTTGCTTGTTCTATGTACACAGTGACAAAGAAAACATAAAAGAGTGGAAACCAGAGGGTTGAGACTGCAGAGAAAAAGGTTTATTAATAACCTTAACAGGACATGACGTATGATAATTCAGGAAGGTATTTTTGAACATTGAAGATTGGATGGTTTATTTATTTTCACCTTAAAATAAATCTTTAAAAACCTGAATTGCATTTCAATTAAAGACTTCAACATCATGTGAAATGATAATGGGAAACTAATGATCTTTCATAAAAAATGAAGTATGAAAGAAAGTGAAGATTTTGCATCCTAAAAATTTATTAGGGGTGTATGTTCATTGGAGGATTGTATAAAATTGAAATATCCATTGCCATAATTATTGGGTAGAATCTTGAAGTCAAAAAAAATGTTAGAGTCAAATGAAAGTTTGGATAGTTTGAGTTGAGATTGAGTATTTTCATGAAGAATTGGTGTAAGTTTGAAGTCAAAGAGTCGTAAGATATGTTAAGAGTCTGAATGTAATGGGCTGCATGATCGACAGAGCTCGACACCCAAATAATTGGTCATTGTAACACGTGAGTTACTAAAGTGTTGTTTGCAGCAAATTAAAGCAAGAGGGTTGCCAGAGATTGGTTCCGAGACAGAGAACCAAGAGAAGCTAAGCGCAGGAGGAGAACTTGCATTTTGAGGAATGGCAAGTGTGAAGGATTACTGAGAAGTGGAATCCACACATGAATAGATGAAGTTCACAAAGGAGAAAAAGATGACTGCTGATAGTCATTTCCGAAGATCTGATGAAGACCACAGCAGACGGAATAAGAACGAAAATTCCAAGGTAAGTGGCATATGTGAGCAATTGACGGATGAAGAGTACAAACAGGAGAAGGCTGAGATAAAAATTCACCTTGAATTGTTAATGGAATTGTTGTAGGAAAATGTGAAAGACAAAACACATGGTTGGACCATGAGAAAGAAATTAAAGTGGCAGAGGCTACATGCAAAGAGGGAAAATCAGGTAAACACACAGTTGGCAAAAGAGCTAAGGAAGCTTGAACAGATGTTGAGTTGTGAAGAACTCAGAGAGGTTGAGTTAAAAGTGGAGGTTTCCATTGGTGGCCCAGAATAGGGTGAAACTCTGGGTGAAGAGATCAATGAGGAAGATCTCCTGAACTATTGGGATAGTTCAGAAGCATCTAAATATGTGTTGGTGAGAGAAGCAGATGAGGCTATGAAGCCTTGCATTGTTAAATCTCATAGTTTATGTATGTTTGCAGGATGTGTGAAATACAGTGAGCGGTCTGATGGAACTGTCAAAAAGGAGAATGAAACTCTTGAGGTGGAGTCTAATGAAGAATACCTTTCAGACGAGAAAGGTATTGATTTTTTACAATAAGAAGAAATCATAAATAAATTCGTGTTTGGGGTAAGGCAACAAGTTGAAGCTATTATGGAGCAAAAGAAAAATGGAAATGTCGAAGAGAGATTCCAAGGAGTTAAACAAATGTATTTTTTTAGTGAATTTGCTCACAAAAGTTGATGTTGAAACCATAACAAATCAGGAAGATTTCCAGAGGGAGTATGAAGCTGGGAAGGAAAGTTGTGATGAAGTGCCGAAAAGATTTCACATGGAAATCGAATTCTTAGATTGATGGCTTAAGGAACCTAATGGAGAAATAAAACTTGCAGAACCTGATCCAGAAGAAATTACAGTTACTATACATGATAGAGATGAAATGTTTATAGAGTTGAATGAATGTTATAACTTTTCAAATAATGATGTAAGTGTATGTACAGAAAACTACATTAACAGATATGATGTCGAAGTTAGAGAAGTTGAGCGAAAATTATTTGGAGTTGAGATGAAAGATCAGGAGCAACAAGGGAGTTGTGTCCATAGAGACATAAAGAAGACAGAAATATTGATCCAACAGGATGAAGATGGAAGCAGCCAGCAGTTCGAAACAGAATCTACTGAAATCCAGAAAGCGATGATGGGAGATTGATGCCTGAAGCATCAAAAGAGACCGAAAGGTCTTATCTTTTTAAAAATAATAGTTTTTTGGTGAATGCAGATACTGCACTGGAGGAGATATTTATTGCTATAAAAGCAATCAAAGGCTATAGTTGTAATCAAGAAAGAGTACTTGATTATTTTCCATTGCAGAAAGTTGAGAGTTCAACTCAGTTAGAGGCAAAATAATTTGACAAAGAGAATTACTCCGAGGAATTGGCGAAAGAAAGTGTTGAAGAAGCTAATGGAATATGATCAACAGAGTGGACGATGAGTTATCAAATCGAGTTGATACTTTGAAGGACCAGTGGCAGAACAGAGTTTGGAATCCTGGAGGGAGCAAGTCATCAATACTTGTAGCTGTCGCAGTATTACAGAAAATAAACATACCTCATAGACAGGAGTCTATGGAAACTTCTCTACATGGGGAATCTAATGAAGAAGCATCCAAGCCTAATTTTCATTATTTAATTATGTAATAAGGAGAGTGAGATATTGTAATTATTTTATTAACTAAATTGCTTATTTTTAATAAATTAGGAGAAAAATGTAAAGGTGAGGATTATTGTATATATATTCTTTAATAATTAAAGGATATGAGTGGAATGGAATTAGGTAGATAATCTAGGGAGTAGGAATTCCATATACAAGACTTTGTTGAGTCCAAAACTAGAATAAATCTAAATTAGATTTTAAGTTGAGATTTGTGTGGAGGAATTTATGGAGGGAAATAAATTCATTATTTATGTATATATAGGAGGGTTTTGTGAGGACGAAGGACAGCTGAGAGAAGTAAGGTGTACAGTGAGAGTGAGAGATGGTTTGAAGGGCCGAGAGCCAAGAGGCTGCCCAATGTAATATTTTTCCAAAGAGTTTTTATGTTTTTATATCAATATTTCGTTTGAATGGCTCTCATTCTTTCATATGTATTTTTAGCTAAATATTTTTATGGTTTTAATGAAGAATTATTTAGAGTTTTCATGTTGAGTGAAGGAGTGTGTCTTTTATATGCTCGGATCTGTTCTATAGCAGAATGCCTACATCAACTTAGGTTGGTTCCCTATTTTGAGTGTAGGTACTTGGGCTAGTTCTAGCGTGCTTAATTATAAGTCCTGAATACAATACATGATGTCATCAATAGTGTTTGGTTGGCTGGTTTTTTTTTTTGGAGTTGTTTTTAGTGTTATTCGTTGGACTTTCTTGATTCAGAAAATTTGAGGTGAAATCTTGATTTGTGTTATTTAAACTAGTTTTCTGATTTTATATATGGATTGACCACACTCAAAAACTCCTGGGCACTTGGATTGTGCAGGGTTACCCATCAAACTTGTGATTTCAATAAATTTCTAGTGGATTTTAGAGAAATTTGGATTGTGCAGGGGTTACCCATCAAACTTGTGATTTCAATAAATTCGTTGTGGATTTTAGAGAAATTAAACCAAAAAAATCAACCGGAAAAACAAATAACATTAAAGACAACCTGTTTGTTTTCTTGTTGTCTTCTTTTTGCAATCTTTTATATTTTTTTTGGTTCACCGGAATGCCAACATAGAATGTTATTTTTATCAGAGATGGAGTGTTTCTATTTAATGATAGAATTTAAATATATATTTGCAATAATTATATATTTTTATGAAATTGATGCATACTATTTAAAACAATAATAAAAAATTAATATAATTTATAAATAAATGTTATGATGCTTATTTTTAAGTGAACTAATATAGTCATGTAAATTAAATAATTATTTTTTATAAACATTAAAAGACTTATTTTAGTATCAATATTACTTAGTCTATATTGAAATATTTTATATAGCTTACAGTAGAATATTTATTATTATTAATATTTTTTTAATGATATAAATTAATTTTATATTATTTTTCTAGAGAATAATGATATATTTTTTCTCTTAAGGTCATGAAATTCAAAGTTCAGATCTATGCGGGTCATACCAACAAAAAAATGTTTTTGGTTTTTCTTTGAACTACTCCTTTAATTTTGGAATTTAGATATTTTATTATGGTTAACAATAAAATTGAACACTAAATGAATTACACATCTCTTTCATTATATACATAATACTATGTTAAATGATGATATTGTACATACAAATATTAAACAACAGAATGGAATTAATAACCAGCGTAGATCCATCTTAACTCCGGATCTATCAAGTGCCGAGAGGGATCAAATCTCTCTAGGTGCAAACCTCGTTTTTTAGTGCAAAATTTGAGGAAAGGTTTGCACTTAGAGAGATTTGATCCCTCTCGGCGCTTGATAGATCCGGAGTTAAGATGGATCTAGGCTGGTTTCAGTAATGTGCGACCAAGGAAATCTATCGATAATATGAGGAACATATGATTAATTTTATCAATAATATGTAAATACATCTAATATTAATATAACCATTTTAAATATGCTAAATAATATTAATATAACCATTTTCAATATGCTAAATATGTCTGAGATTTATCTATTCATTTTAATTTTAAATTCTCTTATTTAATTAATGATGAAACAAATTTTTTCAATGCAAAGTGAAAATGTAATAATATTGAGTGATAGAAAATGTGAATAACAAGAATGTAGTAAATTACAAATAGCCTTCATTGTGATCAATCTAAAACTATTTTCTTCTATTATTCTTATTGTCACGCTTGTTAGTTTTTTCATCTTTTCATATCAATTATATGAAAAAGACAGTTGAAATCATAAATATTTAGCTAGAGTTGTTGTATTAAACATCATACCTTTGTCTCTCTTGCTCTCCAATATCATTAGGTTTAATTAAGTTATAACACATAAATAAATCTACATTGTCAATATTTCTTGTGCTTACACTGAAATCAATGCACACTATTAATCCAATGATTTTAAAATTAATGTAACATCATACATCTAATTACATCAAATCAGAAATCAACATATACACTAAAATCAGTGCATCTAATGCAAAAAATAAAATAATATTAGAAAACAAAATCTACACTAAAATCAATGCATCTAATGCAAGTAATAAAAAAGGATTAGAAATCAACATCTACCCTCAAATCAATGCATTTAGTGCAAGTAAGTAAATAGGATTAGAAACCAACATATACACTAAAATCAATGCATCTAGTGCAAGTAGTAAAATAGGATTATAAACCACCATCTACACTAAAATCAATGCATTTAGTGCAAGAAATCAAATAGGATTATAAATCATATATATTGAAATCAATGCATCTAGTGTAAGAAATAAAATATAATTATAAATTAACATCTGTATTGAAATTAATGCATCTAGTGCAAGAAATCAAATAGGATTAGAAATCACCATCTACAACAAAATCAATGCATTTAGTGCAAGCAATCAAATAGAATTATAAATTATCTACATTGAAATCAATGCATATAGTGCCAGTAATCAAATATCATTAGAAATCAAAATCTACACTAAAATTAATGCATCCAGTTCAAGAAATCAAATTGGATTAGAAATCACCATCTACATTGAAATCAATGCATCTATTGTAATAAATATTCTTCCCTCTCTCCCCCCTCCATATATATCTATATGTCCCTCCATATATCCTCCTTTTTCTCTTTATCTCACCCCCATAAACACACACACTCTCTCACTCCATATATATCAATCTCTTTGTCCCTCCATCCCTGTCTCCATCTATCTTGTTTTTCTCTTCACCTTCCATCTATATCAATATCTCGCGTCTCTCTACATCAACCCCAAAACATACACTCTTTTTCTCCAAACTATCTATTTACCACTCCCTCCTCCTCTCCCTCCCTCTCTCCCTCTCTCTCTTCCCCTTCCCTCCTTCTCCCCAACTTATATCTCTCTTCCCTCCTGATATCCTCTCTCTCTCTCTCCATCTTACTTGTCACTCACTCTCTCTCTCTCTCTCCATATTTCTCTCTCTATGTATTTATTCTTACCTCCCTCTCTCTCCCCCTCCATCTCCATCTCTCTTTCCCTACCTCTCTCCACTCTCTCTCTCTTCATTTCTCTCCCACCTCTCTCTTTCTCTCTATCTTCACCTTCCAACTTTGTTCATATATGCCTCTCTCTCTCAATCCTTCTCCCCTCCCTTCTCTCTATCTCTCCTTATTTATCTCTTTGTCTCACCCCAAAGCATACACACTCTCTCTCCATCTCTCCCTTTTCAATCCCTCCCTCTTTCCACTTGTCACTATGTATTTATTCTTCTCTCTCTCTCCTCCTATCTTCCTCCCTCTCTCCTCCTCTCTCTCAAGTCCTCTCTCTTTTCCTTCCTCTCTCTCCATTTATCTCATACCTCCCTCCTTCTTCCCCCATCACTCTCTCTATCTCTCTCTCTCTCTTTCCCCTACAATCCTCTCACGTCCCCCTCACTCTCTTCATATCTCTCAAGTCCTCTCTCTCGTCCTTCATCCCTCTCTCTCTCTCTCCCTCTATCACTCTGTGTGTGTATGTGTGTCTGTGTGTCTTCCTCTCTTTCCATCTCTCTCTCTCACTATGTCTCTCTCTCCAATCCTCTCTCTTCTGCCATCACTCTATCTCTCTCTCCAACAAGTTACTATATCCCTCCCTTTTTTCTTCTCTCTCCTTCTCTCCCCCCTTCTTTCCATCACTCCTTCTACGTCTATTTATCTCACCCCTAAACATACATACTCTCTCTCCATATCTCCCTTGTCACTCCATCTCTCTCCACTTATCACTCTTTATCTCTTTCTTCTTCTCTCCCTCTCTCCTCCTCCTCTCTCTCTCTCTCCCCCCTCCAATCTTCCCTCCTTCTACCTCCCTCTCTCACCCTCTCTCTCTACCACCTCCATCTTTATGTCTCCCTCTCCCTCTCACTCTCTTACCCTTCTCTATCTCTCACACTCCTCTGTCTCTCTCTCTCTCGCTTCATCCCTCCTCTCCCCTCTCCTTCAGCTTATCTCCATCTCTCCTTTGTCACTCCTGTTATTTCTCCAGCTCTATCATATGTCTTTGTTCTTCCCTCCCATATATATATATATATATATATATATATATATATATATAATTTTGTATTAATATAAAGTTATTAAATTTAATAATATGAATATGAATATTAGATTTAATAATAATATTAATATTTTAATATTAATGTCAGAGTTAATAATGTTTTTTTTGCATGCTATTATTATTAGTTTGGTCCATAGGCTTCATATATAATTAGATGTTTATTTCTACTCCTACTTGATATATTTTTATTTATTTATCTTACATTTTATACCTCTTTTATAAATATAGTATTTGGCCCATGGTATTAATAATAATTTGTCCCAGTGTTTGGCCCATAGGATTGACCTAAATAAAACCTCTCTTTTGAGTGTTTGTAAATACAAAGAGATTTATGAATTAAATATAAAAAGAGGTTTTATTTATTTTCCATACCTATAGTTTATTTATATTTGTATTTATTACCATAAACTATAGCTTTATTTATTTACCATACCTCTCGAGTAAGTAGAAAAAGAAGTTTTGTTTATTTATATGGTTGTGTAAGTTATTCTTTAAGCCGATATTATTTAGATTTTACTTTTTATTTTATTTTTAGTTTTTTGTTTTGGCTTCCCACATACTTACACTTTGGCGTCATAATGGGCTGTAGGGTTAGTAATGGTCTTTTTGCTTGCTATTAATAATAATTTATTCCATGGTATTTGGGCCATAGACTTCATATATAATTAGATGTTGATTTCTAATCCTATTTGATATATTTTTATTTATATAACTTACCTATTTACACCTCATTTATACTTATTTATTTACCATAACTCTTTTATAAATATGGTATTTGGCCCATGGTATTTAGCCCATAGGCTTCACCTAAATAAAACCTCTTTTTTTATTTTTGTAAATACATAGGTTTATGGAGTAAATATAAAAAAAAAAGGTTTTATTTATTTACCATACCTTTAGTTTATATACCATACCTCTAGTTTATTTATATTTTTATTTATTTATCATATCGTTTTTTAGTGTTCGTAAACCTCTTCATATTTTGATAAATTTAATTTTTAATGAATTTTTAATTGTTTATTTATATGGTTTTCTAAATTATTGTTTAAGCCAACAATATTGAGATTTTATTTTTAAATTTATTTTTAGATTTTTTTATTTTGGCTTCCGACATACTTACACATCAGGGTCATACTGGGCTGTAGAATGTGCCTCTCGGCACAATTAAACAATTATGTCTTACCCGGTTCCCTGTTAGGGCACTCCTAGATGTTAAGTCACTAGTTCAAATTTTCGGCCTATTCAGGTGTTATTCTTGAATATGACCATGATTTAACCTCAACATTTCCAACCTTTAAAAAAAAAAAATCAATAATTAAACAATTACAAGATAAAAAATTCAATAGAGAAAATGATAGCATTTAATATATATATATATATATATATATATATATATATATATATATATATATATATATATATATAATATTTTAAAATCATTTATTTATACTTTATAATCACCTAAAAATAAAATGAATGAATAAATACATGTTAAAATATTTTTTATTTTTTAAAATAATATATTTAACATATTATAAAAATATAGCATTTGAAATTAAAATTTTAAAAAACAGATTTTCATATTCTTATAGGAAGGACTAAAAATATACAGAAATATTTAATGTGAAAAAAAATGTTATCTTA
This sequence comes from Pinus albicaulis, assembly GCA_034641835.2. Taxonomy (NCBI): domain Eukaryota; kingdom Viridiplantae; phylum Streptophyta; class Pinopsida; order Pinales; family Pinaceae; genus Pinus; species Pinus albicaulis. The sequence continues at coordinate 964,473,930 of CM076581.1, read as the reverse complement.
TATTAGTGTGTCATTATTTTTTAAAATTTTCATAATTCATTCTTAATTTTAAGGTTAAAATATGATTAGTCTTCTTATTTCGGTCATGTTGTTCATTTAAATGTTTTTTTTAAATAAATGGTAAATAAGTATTCTGCTAAAACACTACTAAATCATTGATTTAATTTCTTACTGTGATATAAAAAAAATATATATTAAACATAATGAAAAATATAACCTTACCAAATTATTAAAAAATAAAAAATAAAAAAATCAAATTAAGTCACTAGTTCAAATTTTCGGCCTATTCAGGTGTTATTCTTGAATATGACCATGATTTAACCTCAACATTTCCAACCTTTAAAAAAAAAAAAATCAATAATTAAACAATTACAAGATAAAAAATTCAATAGAGAAAATGATAGCATTTAATATATATATATATATATATAATATTTTAAAATCATTTATTTATACTTTATAATCACCTAAAAAAATAAATAAATACATGTTAAAATATTTTTTATTTTTTAAAATAATATATTTAACATATTATAAAAATATAGCATTTCAAATTAAAATTTTAAAAAACAGATTTTCATATTCTTATAGGAAGGACTAAAAATATACAGAAATATTATTTTTTAAAATTTTCATAATTCATTCTTAATTTTAAGGTTAAAATATGATTAGTCTTCTTATTTCGGTCATGTTGTTCATTTAAATGTTTTTTTTAAATAAATGGTAAATAAGTATTCTGTTAAAACACTACTAAATCACTGATTTAATTTCTTACTGTGATATAAAAAAAAATATATTAAACATAATGAAAAATATAACCTTACCAAATTATTAAAAAATAAAAAATAAAAAAATCAAATATTTTCACAATTTGAGTACACTTAATATTGCATAATTGTCAATGTCACGAAGCGTTTGTATCATTGTTATCATGTGGAGTCGATCTGGACGCAACTATATTTCCAATTCTTTTTTCCTCGGGGAAGTGAGAATGCCACCCCTGCACAGAATTACGATAACCCTCTCACCCTCGTGTGTACAGAATAAGGAATTACGAACTTTTAACCTATGGTTATATGATTATTTTTAACCGTATATGACATGAAATAAAAATTCGCTGTCGATTTGGACTCGCATTATGATGAGCACATCATTCTCATAATTGTAAGATAAAGTTAGCTTTAGTATTCGTTTAAAATCATAGGAAGGTTATGAGTAAAGTTGGATTTTCTTGAAGGTGAGCACATGGATATAGAGTAAAATACTTTTAATATATATTCAAAACCATAAGGAAGATAAAGTAAGGTTGGAGTTCCAAAATAAGGGTGAGCATATCGGTTGCTCATAAATTTACTTTCAATATTAATATATTTAAAATCATAAAATAAGATTTGAATTAAAAATAAAGAAAAATGAATACATGGATATAGGATAAAGTTATCTTTAATATTTGTTTAAAATTATAATGATAGATTAAAGTTGGAATTTAGAGAATAGAGTGTGGAATTTCAAAACAAGGGTAAGTATTCTATGTATGATGAAATTGCTGTAGATATTTATTTAAAATTATATAGAGTATAAAATATTGGAATTTCAAAATTATATAATCTCTAGTTTTATTTATAAATCTTTAAATGTCATAGATAACTTTGAAACTTTACTCACAACAAAGTAAGTTTTCTTATTAGAAAACATAGTTTTTTGGATTAAGCGCTTGGAAAATGGAAAAGCTAAGGATATTGAAGATTACCACCCAGAAATCTTAAAAATTGTAGGTCATTTTCTCATCCCTCACATCCACAGGTTTTTCAATGAAGCGGTCAAGCAAGGGTTCCCTAAAATTTGGACTCAGAGCCTCATTATTTGTATTTTTAATAGTGGGGATACAGATAACCCCTCTAATTATCGGAAAATTATGATTAGCCCTCTCTTAGCCAAGTTATATGTTATTATTTTGGAAAATAAGATGAACATATGCCTTGAAAGTGAAGGTAAGTGCGCTAAAGGCCGAGCTGGTTTTAGAAGGAAACACTCAACAACTGACCACCTCGTTACGCTTAGGATCATCATGAAGGAATGTTGCAATGATAAATCCAACCTCTTTTTCTTCTTTGTGGAATTTAGAAAGGCTTTTGATATGGTACCTAGAAATAACATATGGAATTGATTAGAAGACGTAAGGTTCTTTTCGACTTGAGAGCTGCTAGTATAAGGGATATGAGAATATAATTTCCAAGTTAAGAGGTATTAGGCATGGTCGAAAGATATTAAGTGTAATATCGGAGTTAAACAAGGTTGCCCCCTCTCCCCTACTATATTTGACATTTACATTAACAAGCTAGAAGGTTGTTTAGAGGAAGCAGGCTGTGCTAGCACGATCTTAGCTGGAATAATCATCATGCTTCTTCTCTATGTTGGTGATATTGTTCTTATGGCAAGGTGCCCTTCTGATCTTGATAAGAAACTAAGAATTCTTAAGGATTTATGTTCTACCATGGGTATGACTCTTAACACTGACAAAACAAAATTTATTATTATCAAATCCAAGAAGGACACTTACGCTAATTTTTTGTATGAAAATAACAACTTGGAGGAAGTAGCTTCTTACAAGTACCTTGGAATTGATATTCATCACAACCTCAACTCGAACTATAACATTGAGAAAAGGATTAATGGAGGGTGGAAAGCTTATTTTGTTCTTGAAAATAATTACAAAGTAGAAAACATTGTGATTTACAATAAAAAGAAGCTCCTCTTTGAGACTTTAGTCACTCTTGTTATCTTGTATGGATGTGAGGTTTGGGGTTGCAACATCTGTAGAGAATCCTGGAGAAATATTGAGCAAATCCAAAAGTGTTTTATAACATATAACCTCAAAATTAAAATAAATACTCCCTATCCTATTTTCCTTATAGAAGTGGGTCTTTCCCCTATCGAGAGCCTAGCTATGACTAGGCTCCTCTTGTACAATCACAAAAACAATAACATGGGAAACCATAGACTTCCTAATCTAGCTTTAAATTCCAGCCAAAACCACCTAAGACTCAAATGAGGTTGGTATGAAGATACCAAAGTCTGGTTAAACCATTGGGAAGTTGATGAAAATGTTGCATTGAAAAATATTAATAACGTTAAAAATATTGCTACTTCTAAGTTTAAAGTGAAAATGTGGTGTGAGAAATATTTAAAGGCTAAAAGAAAATTGAGATATTATGAGGTCATCAACCCTGCTCTAGAAGATCAAAAGTATCTCTCTTTTTTAACTAGCTCAAAGAAAAAAATTAATATAGCCAATATAAGAACAAAATCTCATGAGCTCCATAGTGAAACAGGTCGTTGGGCAGTTCCTAAAACACCATGGGTGGAAAGGATCTGCCATCTCTGTGAGAATATGAACATTGAGGATGAAAATCACTTCCTCTTAGAGTGCCCTACATACACCCACCTTAGATCTCAGTTTCATAACCTTTCTTGCAATACTGACCTTCCTAGCCTTTTAACATGTCAAAATTATAGTGAGCTCACGATGCTTGTCTCCAAACTCTTTGAGCATTGGAGTACAATATTAAAACAAACTAAATAGTTCATTTCTTTAGGTACGATAGACCAAAGTTTGGTCTTAGTGGAACCATCATCATCATCATCATCATCATCGTGTGTATATATATTATTGAAATTTTAATGAAAATAACAATTTCGACAAATTTTTAATTATATTTAATCGATAAATCATTTTTCAGTACATGATTTATCTATCAAATTTTATTATAGATAAAAAATTAAAAAAATATTTCTATACTCATGTAAATATAAAAATATTTGAACAAGTTCTATTAAATATAAAAGGATAAAAATTATGGTGCAATATCGTCATTTTTGGAGTTAGAGGCACATTCTACAACGTAGAATAAGGATGATGTAATGTAATTATTCGATTGATAAACTTAGAGGGGATATGTGTTTTTTTAATTAAATAAAAATAAACTGGAGAAGTTAATAAGAAAACACTATTAACAATAACAAAATTAATTATTTACTATTTGGAGTAAATATTTAGTAACTTTAGATCCTGTGCTCTTTTAACTCCATCCAAAGAGTTTGCTAAAAATAAAATTGATAGTTAACATCCCTTTAACCTCTGTCTCAACTAGTTCTCCATCAGAAATGACATGCATGCAGCTATTAATAGTAAATCATCAATCACTTGACAGATCAGTGAATGTGAATTAAATATAATTTAATTCACTTGACGTCTCACTAGTTCAATAGTCAATTACAACTAGTTATACTAACTTTAACTCACTTAATTGAGTTAAATGATTTATCATGCATTAAACTAATGCACCAACTGCAACTTGGACTCGAAAAATAATAGAATCACTCTGCATGCCTCACCAACCACCCTCAAAACAAAATTCATGACCTAACAGAGTCTATTACACTCATTTAACTATTACAATTGTTTATGAGATAAAATTACAATTTATTTTCCAGTTTAATTAATGGATAATTAAATTAGACACAATTCCAATTTAATTAATAAAGTGGCTTGCGCACTAATGTATCGTTTGGACCCATCACTCTGTGACATATGGTATGACACTAGTGTATGTGTTGTCATGTTGTTTCTAGATGCCAATTTCACTATTTCTTGTTGTAAATTTCAATAAAAAAATAATTTGATGCCTCAAAACACTCCCAAAAGGCTTCAAACCCTGTTTTTCCAAACTCAGTCACGCCAATAAAAATGATACCCTAATTTGATTCCTCCACTTTTTCCACTTTGAATGCATTGATGTGGATTAAAACCGATATAATGATCCAATACATATCACACCTCCCCATTTTGGGAGTCTTTTGATGCCCATAATCTTCTACAAAATGAAGTGAGGAATTTTTTCATCCACCCTCTTTATGGTGTAAAATTTAGCTTTTCTTGGAAGTTTTCATTTCAACCCAATATAATAAAGGTCAAATTTCTTATGTATAGTAGCTATGGACCTCTTCTAAAAAATTGTATCCTTTATCAGCTCTTTGTAATCATAAATTCCTAAAGCCTCCACCAAACATAAGACCTGTTCCTTTCTTTGATATAGGATAGAAGGCTCATAGAGTTTCAGATTCTATATGTTCATAATTAAGTAAATGTTAATATACAGTGGTAAACTAATTTGATAGGCATTACCACCCACCTTTTCTAGCATCTTGAAGGGACCACAGCTTAGAGGCTTGATTTTCTTACCAGGCCCTCACATCCTCTCCTTATTCAACTGTATCCATAGTCTACCTCCAACCTTTAACAATTTATTTGTTCTATGCTTATCATGCCTAGCCTTATATTTCTCCTGTGACTTCTGCATTGGCTTTGGTATATGTAGATGGATTTTCCTGATCTTGTCTATATTCTTTTAGCCCTCAAGGTGTCTCCTATAATATCTTTCCTCACTCCACATTGATGCCCATATTCAATATCGAAAGGTTAAGGTGGAAAATATCTAAAAAAAGTTTCAAATGGAGACTTTCATGTAGAAGTGTGGACTACTTTATAATAATAATGTTATGTATATACTAGATTTCCATCCCATGTCTTTGGATGCTTCTAGTTATATCCCCTTTGAAGCTACACCAAAGTCCTGTTGACTACTTATTTCTGCCCATTTTTTTGTGGATGGAATGTTGTAGATCACTCCAACTTCGTATGCATCTTCTCCCACAATTTATTCTAGAATGAACTTAGAAATATTGTATCCCTATCTAAAATCATGTTCCTTGGTATCCCAAGGTGCACCCAAACCTATCCAAAGAACAAGTTCATCGCTTCTTTCCCACTTATGTTATTTTTATAGGGAATATGAACACACATCTTGTTGAACCTGTCAACTACCATGAACATGTAGTCACGTCCCTTCCTTGTTGTTGGTAAATCTCCCAAAAATTCCATGGAATTTTTTTTCCAAGGGAGAGTGGGTACAAGTAAGTGATGGTATAGACCTTGTTTCCCATTCTTAGGCTTATTGGTATAAGAAACCACCCATCCTCTTATGAATCTAGCTACCTGCTATTGCATCTTGGGATAATATACATACCTCTACAAGTTGGCCATGATCTTCCCTACACCAAAGTGCCATTGAACCTAGGAGGTGTGAGCATTTCTAATCATCTGAAATCACTCACCCTTAGGAATTCGCAGCTTATCCAACGTATAAAGTAACCCATCCTAGAGATAGTATTCAATGGTGTTATCACCAATGATGCACATAACTCTGACTCTATAATTGTTCATACACCTCTCTGAAGTCATCATCCTTTGAATATGCCTCTCTATATCAATCATGGGTAAATTGCTCCATGTGCATAAGAGTCCCCAAAGTTATAATATTTGACGTCGATGGCCTAGAAATAATGTCAACCAACCTATTTTTGTTTCCTTTCTTATAATTGATAACCAAATGAAACTACTGTAAAATCCCCATCCACCTGTAATGCCTATTATGTCGTATCTTACTCTAGGCCTGAAAAAACTGTAATGGTAAGTGATATATGTGGATTATTGTCTCATTTCTACTAAAATAGTTCTTCCACTTCTTCACAGCTTCTGCCAGGGCATAGAGCTCCTAATCACAGGTAGGTTAGTTAATAATTTAGCCCTGAAATACTTCATAATGGTAGCATACATGCCTTCCTTTCTACATCAAGACAACTCCCATAACATATCCACTTGCATCTATCTCAACTTCAAGTGGAAGCTACAAGTTTGGTAATACCAAAATTGGTGCTTGAATAATATTCTTCTTTAGCTCCTTGAAATCCTTCTTCTGACCCTTTCCACACTAGAAAATCTTGCCACTCGTTGTTATGACATGGAGCGGTGATGCTAATTGTTACACAACAATTTTTCACTATACCTGTACTCCCCATTCCTAATCCTAGAGACACTTAATAGTGACTCCTCTGCCTGTTTTCCATCATGAAAATATGCCTTCATGTCCTTTCCAGCACAATGAACAAACTCTCTATTAACCATTCTTGGAATAGCTCCTTGTAAGCCTAGTTATCTGGATTGGTCCGCCCTCTTTGTGTCTTTCTTGCACCGATGGCCTGTTTTTGGTCTAGGGTTGCACCGATCGGCACTGGAATGAATCTCATACTCCCATCGATCCCCTTTTGGGAAGTTGTTTAAAATTGGAAGTGAAGCTTTGAGATCTGGAAGCTTTGTGGTGGAGACCTGGTTGCTTGTTCCTGAGGATAGAGCCAAGCTTCTCCCTTTGGACTCTTTGTTCCTACAAAAGTGGAACCACCCAAAGGGATAACCCATTTCCCCACCTCAAGTGGATCCATGCTTCCTCCTCCTTTGCTATAATATGGGCAATCTCCCATAGCTCTGTTGGCTAGAATAGAGATAGAAGAACAAAAGAGAGAACCTTTTGTCTCTATCGACAACGAGTGAGAGTTGAGACATTTTTCCCTCACATCAAGTTGAAAATCTCTTTGGAGACGTGCCTTGATCAGGACCTGTCAAAGGAGAGTTGTGACATAAAGGCACAATTTTTAAATCCTCCTCTCTATTTTAATATAATATGATTGGTTCATGCTTTCCATTCTAGTCTTAAAATGTGACTAGATTCTTAGTTTTCCTTGATCAGCTAAGTAGGTTGTATATGCATTATATATGTTATACTTTCATGTTTTCTGTCATTTTGATCCTTTGTGCAGGTAACCAAGTGTTGGCAGTGGCGAAGATCTGACCACGGAATGTGAAGGACTAAAGGATTCAAATGGGAATCAACATTAGATTGAGGTAGGTGATCTATTCCTAATATGCACACATTTACAATCTAGGAAAGTAGGTTTCTAATTTCTCCCTGCTATTACTAGACCCAGTCTAGGGCTAGAGGGATCGTCTCTGTCCACAAAGAGGATTTTCCTACATAACAAATTGGTTACCATACTAGGTAGTGCTAGCCTTTCAATCTCCTATTTTTGATATTTTGATTTCTTTTCTCGTCTTTAATTTTCATCGAAGGTCAGCCTCCTTGTCTTTGTAGCCCCTGTAATTGCTTACAGACCTTTATTTCTCTGTTGAAGTGATAAGCCTAGTGTGAGTTTGGAAAACATTCTTATTTTTTAATCATTTCCTCGATCGACGCCATTTTGACTCTGACAGTCACGCAGATCAACACGTTCTGCATTTTACACAATCACACTTTTGCCTTTCCAACACGGGTTGTGACCTAGATAGTCGCGCCAATTCCTGTGTATGAATTTTTAGGGTTTTCCTTCATTTAATGAGCCAGTGGTTCTTATCCTTTTGGATGTTTTTTCTTGTTTGATTAGCTTTGTTCCCTCTCCATTCAGTGACATTTCTGGTTCAAATTTTATGCTTTTGGGTGTCTCTCCTGCAAAGTTAATTTCATCCTTGTCTTCCTAGGTTTTCTTGGTGTCCTCAGGCCATCCGAGTGGTTGCCTTCTATGATGACCTTCCGACTCTCCATTGAATCAAGTCTTGTCTCTTTTTTCAGTCTTAGTGTTTGATTTTTTTTTGTCTCTTGTTTGGTTCTCTCGAGTAGTATTGTTTCAAGTGCCAATTATGAATGCATTTGGATTTCTATTCACTATCAAGCATAGATTACAGTTGTTTGTGTTCCGAATCAAGTTTGTTTTCTTTGAGTGATTGATCATTCTGTAAATGAAGAGTGACTTGTTTTGAAGAAAATTATTCACATATCTCTTTTATTTTTGTAAATGTTTTCCTCTTGTATGCACGTTTGAGAGATCTTGTTAGTACTCAAAGAATTTTTAATCAATCCACATTCTACATTTCGCATTGTGCTTATAAGGAAAATACAAAAATATTTTTTGTTTCATTTCACTTTAGAAGATGAAAATTTCATTTCAATTCGCTTCTTGTGCATGTAGTGAAAGGAAGAACATTGTAAATTTTTTGTTTTTCTTCAAAATCAGTGTCGTTTCATACCTTTTCTTTATTTCTACATTAATTATGTGAGTTCCTCTCTCCCTCGTTAACATAGGATTCATCGAAATGAATGGTTCTTTTCTCATTTAGATGCATTTTAAGGATTCATATGACATTGGTAGCGCTTTGAAACCGAGATATAATTAAATATCAACCATAAAATTTATTCAATCAATATAAGGAAACATTGAAACTTAATGCTCACATTTAGTGTGTTCTAGGCTAGTGACGTGATTCGGTTTCATAAAATCTAGCAGCTTTCGTTCGTGACGATTTTACATCAGACAGTGATAGCACGGACTTGTGCTCCCCGTACCATCGCGTATATAAAGGGAGAGTCCTATAGGTTGCAATCCTTTATCCATAAGAATCCGAGTCTGGTTCCTTGTAACCGTGATACACCGAACACAGAATTCAGGGAGATTGGCTATCATACATCAAGTCCTTGGTCATTTCTCTTTCATTTGATCACCAAGGTGTATATTTTAGTTCACGATTACCTGCTATACATTTATGCCTAGAATACCATGAATAGTTGTTTTTTATCTTTACTGACTCTTTAAATTTGAGAACATCATCGAGCCCTTTTCCTTTCGAGCTTGTTAAACCCGAAAGTGGCTAGAGTCATATTTTGTAATTTTCTCGAATCTTAAAACATGAAAATGAAAAGTTTCATTTCAATGTCTTAAGATTAAATTCCCACGATCACATGGCTCACAAATTAGAATATTTATGGACCTCATTGTGAGTAATTCATTATTAAGAGATTTTTTGAAGCCTTCAATTAATCATCTTTATCCTCTCTTATTTTTTGGGATAAGATCATCGTGGTTGAACCACCAATTTCAGTTTCTTCTCTGGTCCACTCCTTTGGAAGGGAAATTATCGCTTGTCTCTTCTAATTCTCCACCTTCGATTGGGTCTCAAACTAATGATTTTGGTCTCATTCTGAGTACTCAACCTCTCGCCTCTCGATCTCCACCTGATGTGCGAGTAGGCTACGTTTCCTACCCTCCGAATCCATTATTTGATCCCATTGAAATATCCCCTCAACAAACCTATAGTCCATACAATACACCTGGTGTACCATTTGTGAACTCACTGCATCAATCTCAGAGCGCTGCCCATCAGTTATTCTCAATGGCTTCTGAGGGAGAAGTGTCATCCCCCCTAAAGGTTTCAAGCACCATCAATGGAGTAGATGAGATTGCATATGAGGGACCCTAATTCCCTCCTGAGGGTTTTCCTTATGTAATAACTCAACCTTCCTCCTAGCCATACATTCTGCCGAATCACATCTCGTTGGGACACATGATCTCAAATATGTTAATTGGTACACCTTTGTACTACAATACTATCTGGAAGAATACTGGAGTGTCTTCCCCTAGTCCGAGTGTTCCCAACATAAGTGTTTCTATGCCTGCTCGAACCATAGTCATGTCTATCACTGCAAGGCCAAGTGTTTGCGTAGGTGTTTCAGTACCTCTTGCCAGTACTTTGATATCGATTCCTTTGACTTCAATTTATGGAGGAGGTCTTACCCTCTCAAATGTTTCCCAACATACCATTGGACCATCCATGAGTGGATTGTCGGCATACATTCTAAGCACCTCTCAAGTTGCTGGCAGCGTTCCTATTCTTGTTGGATTGTTTGGCCGAACAGGGTTGGAATACGATCAATATTAGCAGTTTTTGCAAAGTCTTAACCAGTAGCATTATCTCCTGTATGGTTCGCAACAGTTTCAAACTTCCTTAATAAATCCTTAAGGGTTTCAAGGGAAACCTAGTGCCCAGCCAGGGATTACGTCTATCAAGAGGGTTTTAACTATGGTCAAAATCGACCTTATGAACCACAAGGGAAACCTTTCGTAAAACAGGTAGCACCTTATGTACAATGTAATCAAACCTTTGTCTATCAAGGCCAGTTTTCCTATTTTCATCAGGGACAACCTTCTGAGAAACCATGTCATCCCTTATTTCAGTAGGGTCAGCCTTTTTTCCAACAAAGTCAACCCTCCATTGAGCCGAATCTGGTCTTTTTTCAGCCAGGTCCTCAAGTACAACCTGGCCATCAGGTACAACTTGGTCCTCTGGTACAACGCGGCCCTCAGGCACAACCTAGTCCTCAGGTACAACCTGGTCCTTAGGTACAACCCTGTCCTCAGGAACAACCTGGTTCTTAGGCACAACCTGGTCCTCAGGTACAACCTTGTCCTCAAGCACAACCTGGTCAACCTCAACAACCTCAGGCTATGATCCAGCAACCTAGCGACAACCCTAAGGGAAAACCCAAGGACAACCCTAGGATAATCCATATAAAATATTCTAGGAGCTGCAAAATCTGTATGTTGGGAACTATGGTCAACTTGGATCTCAGTGGTCTTCTGGAGGTCAGAATCCATTTTTGGGTCAACAACTGGGATATGGTCTGAATCCAGAAGGTTTCACCCCTTATGGACAGTACCAAGGTTACAATCCTTATGGGAAAAACTCTTTAGGGTAACACCCTTGGGCGTAGAATTACTCCAAACCTAGTTGGCATCCACAAATGGGAATGTATCAAAGACCCAACACCATGCCTTTAAATCCGCAATTGCCATTTCTCGCGATGTTGGAACTTCCTAATGTGTCAAGATTGACCAACGATCCAATTATTCACAATCCGTATTGGTTCCATGTTCCGACTAAAATTCCGAGTGATTGCCCCAAGTTTGAAGGCAAATCTAGGGAAGACCCCCAGCTGCATGCTATGGCGTACCATCTTTGGTGATCCTCCAATTCTTGGGTCGAAAATTCCATCTGTTTACGTCTCTTTCAAAGAACCTTGACTCATGTTGCTACAAAGTGGTACACTGAACTCCCATGCGGGACTTTTCAGGATTTCAATTCCTTAAACATTGCCTTTCTCATGCATTTTCAGTTGCATGTTCACTACGAAACAAGAACCCACCTATTGACATCCTTAAAGAAAAAAACTGCTATGCATATCTCTAATCATAATGGAGAAAGCATCATCGTTTGATCAAATTTGATATTCTTGATCAGCTCTTGAAGGAATGGTTTACCAAATCATTCATCAATCAGATCGCTAAGGATATCACCATGGGGGAAACTGTCATAGAGAAGAAATCTATAGCTCATGCCTAGTATCTTGATTTGGTTTACTCTCAGTCCATCACGTTATATGATATCTTTCCTGATGCCCCCGCCTGAATTCTCAGTCTTCAAACTCAAAAGCTCCAGTGACACCACCGGTAGATGGCATCATAGGTTCTATTTCCCAGAAATCACGAAAGTATCCTTCTGCTTGTAAGTAGTAATCATCTTCTTTGTCTGATTATGTTCCTCAAAATCCCCCGAATCCTGGCAACGTCTTTCAATCTTTTATGGGTGAAAAATCCTCTAAAGGAAAGAATAAGGGCAAAGGAAAATATAAATCTGATGCCCCAAAATAGGATTCCCCTAAACCTCATGTTGATGATGGATCTAAACATAAACCGAAGTATCCTTGTCTGATATGTGATGTTTAGCATTACACCAAGGACTATCCTTGACGAGTCGAAGTGAGTTGACTTCTCAAAGGCACACAAGGAACTCCAACTATTCTCAAGGAACTGTTTCCATCACAGCAAACTCAAATGGTGGAACAACCCCAATCCTCCAACCCCTTTGGTTCTCAAGTTTCCACAATGAATGGTATTTCACCCATATCTATTGCTACTGGATTGAAAGATTATGCAAAACCATGTCAAGTGGCAAGGAAAGAAATTTCAAATGCTCCTACCCATTCTCCCCCCACCACTTCTCACCCTATTCATATTGAAAGTCCTAGTTATGAGCTTGTTGTACGACCACCTTCCAAAGGTGTGCTCCCCAAGTCCTCCTATAACAAAAAATCTCATGCCTCTCAGCACTATAATATTTTTGAGGATTTGGCTCAAGCACCATCCACTATGTACGTGTTGGAGGTGCTTTAGAGTTTTCCGTCACAACGGGAGGCTTTTTTATCCACCATCAGAGGAGTTGATCATGGCGATTCGAGCCTTATTACTTTTGATCTGGTAAAATTTGTCCCACATCTCCCTCACCAACTTTCTTTGAGTATCCAAGTTGGGATTAATGGCAAGAATATCCATCGAGTAGTCATAGACGAGGATGCATCTATTTTCATCATGTTTGTTGCATGCTGGAAAGCCATCGGTTCTCCAGTCCTTAACTAGTCTCCAAACAATTTGGAGGCCTTTGACGAAAGGGAATCTCACCCTCTTTGTATCCTCACCAGCTTACCTATCACTTTGGAAGGAAAAATGGTCAATGTAAAATTTGAATTCGTTGAAGCCAAACTCAACTATAATATCGTCCTTGGTCGCAGTTGGACTCACACCATGCTATGCGTACGGTCCAATCTCTTTCTTGTTTTTTGTTTCCCGCACGAAGGAAAAATTGTCACCGTTGATCAGTTGTTTCTTATTACTTCCACTTCTTGAGAGAGAAATGTTCCATATGTAGACCACATTCCCACGCCTTATGAAAGTCTGGGGCCAATAATTTTCAAATATTTTTCCTTTATGGGTCTATTTTCTCTTCCACCGCCAAACACTACTTAGGTCAATATGATCTCCACTTCTTTTGATCCCTGGATTATCCCTTCGCCTCATCAGGTCGATTTATTTGGTGATGTAATGTCATTAAGTCCGATGGAAACCCATTATTGTGAAATCATATCGGCTTCTTCTAATGCTTCTGAACATGTTACTTCTAGCATGCACTTTGACACGTACTCCAAGTCTCCTTGGCTCAATTCTTCAGATTCATCAAATCCCCTGAACGAGACGTTTCCCTCTAACGAAAGTATCGTGGAAACGTTTTCCCTTGAAGAAACACCCTGGGACGATAATCACCATATTTCATCGTTTCTGCCGAGCCCAACAGCAATTCGGTCATGTCTTGAAAATCTCGCCCCCCATGTTCCATGCGATCTACTCTCGACATGATTGTCGGCTCATGAGGATTTCTTCGAGGGGAACATGGGAAGTATTACTAAGACTATGCCTATCGACAACTATGTGAAACCAGGAATTGTCGAGAATATTCATATTAGGGTAACTTTCTCTCCATATGACGTCAAGCTCTATACTAGTATTTTTCAAGAATTTTGAGATGTTATTGCGTGGTCCTCTGAGGAAACTCCTGGCATCAACCCAAGTATAGTGGTGCATGAGATAATCACTTACCCTGAACTGAAGCCTCTTCATCAACGACTTCACCCTGTGCACCCTAGAGAGGCCATCACCATTAAGGGAGAAGTTGAAAAAATTCTTCAGGCTGGATTCATTTATCCCATCCCATTGATAGATTGGGTGTCCAATATTGTTCTCGTCAATAAAAAATAGGGTACCATTCGCCTTTGTGTTGATTACCAAGACATTAATCGGGGCTACCCGAAGGATAACTATCCCACTCCATTTATTGACCAGATCATTGATGAATGCACTGGGAGTGAGATATTATCCTTTATGGATGGTTTTTCTAGCTACAACCAGATCAACATATTACCCGATGATCAAGAAAATATTGTCTTTATCTATCCATGTGGGACCTTCACTTACAAAAATCTCCCTTTTGGTCTGAAGAATATTGGTGCTACTTTCCAGTGCGCGATGTCCTATGATTTTCATGACATTAAAAAAATCATGCAACCTTACTTGGATGACCTCCCTGCTCATTCAGCTAAGCGTCACGACCATCCCACCCACCTTAGAGAGATTTTTCTACGTCGTCGTCAATACAATATTCCTTTGAATCCACAGAAGTGTGTTTTCTATGTAGAATCTGGCAGACTCCTTGGGTTTTTCTTCTTTAAAGAAGGGATTCATCGCGATCCTTTGAAAGTCGAGGCTATCTTCAATTTACCCCTTCCCTCCTCTTTATCGTAGTTGCTGAGTTTTCAAGGGAATGCTAATTTCCTACGTTGTTTTGTTCCCAATTACGCGGAACTTCCTAAAGGTTTTACATGATTACTAAAACAAGGGATCCCATTTATGTGGGAAGAAGTTTTTCAATGCTTCTTTGACGCTATAAAGAAGGTTCTCATCAGTGCTCCTTTACTGCATCCCCCCAATTATCATCGTGACTATTATTTATACTTAACAGCTTCTTCTAGTACCATAGCGATGGTACTTGTTCAGGATTATGATGATGGTACTGAACATGTCATCTATTACCTCACCCTTAACTTTATGGATACAACAACTTGATATGCTTGTGTCAAGAAAGTAGCTTTAGTTGTAGTATAGGGTGTTCAATGCTTTCGAAATTATATTCTCTTACGTACGATTACTGTGATCTTCGACTGCAATCCTATGACCTATATCTTGACACTTTAGTTGCTGGGGGGGAAATATTCAAAATGGATTGTTATTTTATAGGAGTTTCATTTGGAATTCACTACTTCCAAATCAAGGAAATCATTGGTTTTCGTTTAATTGATATGCTCCCTTCCCTCACCCTCCGCTCCATCTAATCTAGATGAGCACATTCCAAAAGAGACTCTCTTCTTAATCAACACTGTCGATCCATGGTATGGTGATATCATCGTGTATCTATAGACCCAAATTTTCCGATCTGAGTTGGACAAGATTGATCGTCGATGGATTCGACATCATTCCCAACCATATCGTATTATTAGATATACTTTATACCAAATTGGCGTCAATTCAATTCTTCGCCTCTATCTCACTTTCGAAGAAGCTGAGAGAGTGCTCTATGACTACCTCTCAAGGGCATGCAGTGGTCATATGTTTGGCTATGCAACAGCTAAAAAAAATCCTTCATGCAGGTTATTTTTGGCCTTCTATTTTCAAAGACTACATCATTGACATCAGCAAGATATGCACCCCGCCCGCTGCCTTACAGCCAGTTATTACCATTGGCCCATTCATCAAATGGGGCATGAAATTCATGAAATGTAACCCTCACTCAACCAGGGGGCAGGCTTATTTCATTTTCACTATGGAATATTTCACTAAATGGGCCGAGGTGATGCCTACACTTGTTGTTGACGGTAAAATTGTGGCTCAATTTCTTTTTAACCATGTTATCGTAAGATTTGCTGTTCCTCGGGCCATTTTCAACTATAGCTCTCATTTTCACCATTACATGATGGTC
This sequence comes from Pinus albicaulis, assembly GCA_034641835.2. NCBI lineage: Eukaryota > Viridiplantae > Streptophyta > Pinopsida > Pinales > Pinaceae > Pinus > Pinus albicaulis. The sequence goes on along the minus strand of CM076581.1, from coordinate 964,457,789 downwards.
AAGCTAACTTCTTAGTTGGGCTTGTGCCACAACAACTCAACTCTATATTACCCCCAAGCCAACGAACAAGTTGAAGTAGTAAATAAAGTTTTAGTTACTATGCTTCAGTGCACTATTGGGATGCACAAATCATATGATTTTAAAAAGTGCTAATTTAGAAAACTCTTGATTTTCTAATGTACCAAGTATAAATATTATTTTTAAAATGTTAGTGATTTTTATGTTGATTTTGAAAAGTGTCGATGCCAGAATATTCCATTTTTTTAGAAGACTTATTTTTTACTTTAAATTTTCTAATATATTTAATGCTAATAATTATTTTCTAAATTTAACAATTTTTGAAGTACTCGTATTATTCCTCTTCACTTACATATTTTTTTAAAGTGTTTTTCAATTTTTTTTTTTCAGTTTTTTGTACTGTTAAAAAAAAACCAAAATTTTAAAGTTTATATCTTCTATATAATTATATATATGTTAAATAATATTTCATTTCCCATGACATACTTGTCATTAAAAAAAACAAAAATATTTAACAATTTACATAAAAATACACATTTTGAATATAGAGATAACTGAAAAAATACACATTTTGAGTCTTTTTGCTAAAAGTGACATGTCAAATAAACCAATTTTATAGAAAAAAATTAACTAAAATAAGTACAAAATTAGCAATTTGTATGAATTTTAGGTGAAATAATAATAATAATAACATGTTTTTCCAAAAATTATATGATTCGCATAAACAATGAAGTGAAAATCACATTATAGAAATTTTTAATTTTTAATTTTTTAATGTCATTTTCCTTATCTTAAAACACAAAGTGAAAATCACATAATTTTATTAAAATAAAATTAAACATTAAAAAAAAATAAAAATAATAATAATTAAAAATTATAAGTTATAATTAAAATTTAAAAAAAATCATAAAAAAACATTATATAAAAAAAGAAATTAAAAATATTTAAAATTAAAAAAATAAAAATATATATATATATATATATAAAATAACAGTTGGGTTGCCCAAGGGCGGTTGTCATAGGCCAACCAAGCTCTGTTGGCCCATGATGAGCGCCCCTCAGGCCACTCGACAGGGCTTGCCAGAGCCGATTTTGAGAATTAGATCTTGCTAGCCCCACCGGGTTGCCCGAGGGCGACCACCGTGGGCTGACAGAGTTGGCCAAGCTCCACCTGCCCATGAAGGTCGCCCCTGTGGCCAATCGGCGGGGCTGGCCAGGTGGCCCAAGGGGTGGTTTCCATGGGCCAGTGGAGCTGGCCAAGCTCTGCAAGCCCAAGACAGCCATCCGGCGGGGCAAATCCGATTCTGAGAATCAGATTTTCCCAGTCGGTATACAAATCCAAAAAAATGATATCATCGCTCCAAAAAAACTTGGTGTGCCATTTTGGGTTTGCCCAGTCAGCTGGAAAATCAGATTCTGAGAGTCAGATTGGCAGGTCGACGCGGCAGATCTGATTCCAAGAATCAGATTTGCTTGACTGGCAAGGAAAATCCAATTATGAGAATCAGATTTGCCCGACCGATAGGGTAAATCTGATTCTGAGAATTCGATTTGTAGGCTGGCAGGGAAAATCCCATTCCGAGAATAAGCTTTTCTCGTAGGGGTAGGCTAATCTGATTCTTAGAATTCGATTTGCAGGCTAGCAGGGCAAATTTGATTCTCAGATAAGAATTGGCGAACTAAGGGTTCAGATCAGAATTTCAGCCGCATAGGTGGACGTAGAGTTGTTGCGTCATTTCTGAAAACTTGTTTTAATAAGAATTTGGAGCATTAATGAGTGTTTTTTATTTTTCCACCTGATGTTTTTGTCAGATCTGTTACCTTTTGTGAAGTATTTCCCAGAAAAAAGTAGATATTTGGTTTCCTCTCACCAAGCTACCCAATTTCAAAAAACAAATCGGCTTAAAAAACTCCCGAAACCAAAGTTATTGTTGATTTAATATTGGTAGCTTTTTCAGGTTGGGCAAATCTGATTCTCAGAATCAGAATTATAGACTAGTGGAGAAAATAAATTTCTCAGAATCAGATTTTCCCCACCAGTTGGGAAAATCTTATTCTAAGAATTAGATTTTCCTTGCCAGCCTGCAAATCAGATTCTCATAATCATATTTTCCTCGCCAGCTGGGTAAATCCGATTCTGAGATTGGATATGCCCGGCTGGCAGGGAATATCCGATTTTGAGAATCGAATTATGAGAATCAGATTTGTCCAGCCGGCGAGGAAAATATGATTCTGAGAATCCGATTTGCCTGATCGGTGGGGAAAATCCAATTCTGAGAATGGTATTTTCCCAACTTGAAAAAACTACCAATCTTAAATCAGCGAAAACTTTGATTCCGGGACTCTGTTTGAGTAGATTTTGTTTTTAAAATTGGGAACTCAGTGAGAAGAGCCCAAATATCTACTCTATTCTGGGAAATTATGCACAAAAGGTAACAGATCTGACAAAAAATTTAGGTGGAAAAAATAAACACTCAATAATGATCCAAGTGCTTATTATAACTAGTTTTCGGAAATGGCACAGCCACTCTACATCCACCTATGCAGCCGAAATTCTGAATGGACCCTCAGTCCACGAATTCTGATCTGAGAATCTCATTTTCTCCGTCGGCCTACAAATTTGATTATGAGAATTGAATTTTCCCACCCGGCTAGGAAAATCTGATTCTGAGAATCAGATTCTCCCCTTCGGGTTCCAAATCCGATTGTTAGAATCAGCGTTTCCCCGTCAGCTTTCAAATCTGATTCTCAAAATCAAATTTTCCCCACCAGCTGGGCAAATCCGATTCTCAGAACTAGATTTTCCCCGTTGGTTGTGCAAACCCAATTCTCAGAATCGGATCTGCCTCGCCGACCTGCCAATCCTATTCTCATAATCGGATTTGCCCAGCCAATGGGCTAAATCTGATTCCGAGAATCGGATTTGCCCGGCGGTTGAGCCCGCCCAAAGGCTTAAGGGCCATAACTTATTTTATTTTTTATATAGTTGTTAATAATTTTTTTAAACTTTTAATTTGTTTTCAAGTTTTTTTTCAAATTTTTAAATGTTTTAATAAGATATTTTAAATTTTTTAAATTTTAATTATATTTGCGTTCATTTTTTTATTTTTTAATGCCTTTTTGGTTATTTTGATTGTGATTATTTTTTTTTTAATTTGTTTTAGGTTTTTTTTTTAACATTTTTTTTAGATATTTTATTTTTTTCAATATATATTTTTTAATTTTATTCTAAGAACAGGGCCTGGCCAGCCCCCTTGGGTGGCCACCATGTGTCGGCAGAGATAGCCAAGCTCCATCAGCTACCCCTCGGGCCACGCAGCGGGGCTGATAGTCAATTATGAGAATCAATTTCCCCCTCAACCAAGTTTGAGAATCGTCTTTCAGCTTCTCAGGCCCCTGGGCGGGCTCAACTCGATTCTTAGAATCGGGTTGAACCCACCGTGGGGACCAAGGGGCCATTGGGCAGGCTCAACTCGATTCCGAGAATCGGGTTGAGCCCGCCCAAAGACTTGAGAGCCATAATTTTATTTATTTTTTGATATATTTGTTATTAATTTTGTTTAAACTTTAATTTGTTTTCATTTTTTTTTATTTTTTATTTTTTTAATGTTTTATTAAGTTATTTTAGTTTTTTATTTTATTTTAATTATATGTCTGTTCATTTTCTTACTTTTTAATTTTCTTTTTAGTAATTTTAATTGTGATTATTTTTTTAATTTGTTTTAGGTTTTTATTAATGTTTTTTCTTCATATTTTAATTTATTTTTTTGAATGTATATTTTTATTTTTTTCTCATTTATTTAAAAAAAATTATAATTTTTTTTTAATTTTTAGTTGTCCAATATTTTTTATTTTGAATTTTGAATTTTTTTACTGTGTTTATTTTAAAATTTTATTGATTTTTTTAAAAAAATTGTCTAATAAAGTATTAATTTTTTATTTTGTTTTCTTTGCTAATTTCTTTTCTTTAATAATATATTTTATTGTTTAATTATTTATTTCTTTATATTTTTTAATTTTTAATTTTATTTTTATCTTTATCTTTATCTTTGCATGTTAATTTGTTTTTTTTTTTTTTTTTTTTCTATTTTTAGGTTTGATTTTTTTTTGGATTTTTGATATACATTTATATATTTGATTTCTTGTTGTCCTTTTTTTTTAATTCCTTTTTTTTTTTCTAATATATATTTTTATTTACTTATTATTATTTTTTAAATTTTTTATTTAAATTTTTTTTTTTAACTGTTGTTTTTATTTGTACATTTTCTTTTCATTTTTCTTTTGAAATTTTAAGTTTTTTTGGAGTGATACTATTTTATTTTTTACATGGTATTTCAAAATGTTGAAAATTTGTCCTGAAAAAAAATTGTTATTCCAGCATCTTCACTTTTCATTTTGGGGGTGATTTTGGCACACAAGAATTGATTTTCACTGCCATTTTTTAAACATGTTAAAAAATTTCCTCTGAAATAAAAAATGTTATTCCACCATCGCCACTTTTCATTTATGAGCTATTTTTTCATGGATTTTGGGGGTTTTTGGCTAGAGTTCTTGTTTTGAGTTTATAGTTCATGTTTCATAGTTTCGTTGTTTAGATCATTTATGGTACTTATGGCTATTTTTCCACTAAAGGGTCATTTTGCTTCGGAGAATGCCCTCCCAATCATCATGTCCCTACTCTCGCCCATGATTCAGGCTCCCAAAAACCATGTTCATGGCCCTCTGCACAAGAGGCTAGTGATGAAGTAGAGTCCACCACTTCGATTTCTAATTCCTGGTCACCAAGGATTAATCTCTCTCGGTCTGTGTTGTAGATACTGACTAGATACTGCAGAAGATCTAGTTGAGCTCTTATTCCTAGGGTCATAAAGAATTTAAGGAGCCCACAGTTCCTCATTGTGTCCATGCAAGCTTGATTTTGCATAGCTGCATGATCAACTTCATCATGATCTTGTTCTTTCCACTCAATCACCATGGTTGACGGCTTCTCTTCCCTGCAATGAAATTCAACAAAATAATTGTTAGTGATTAGGCCAGAAGAGACTGAATTAAAAGCTCGATTTTGGGAGTTTTTATTCCTTTTTCTACCCTTTGGTCTGCGTGGCTATTTTAAAAAAAACAGCGTCGATCAGTGACTTACCTGTTGTAAAAAGGATGGGTCGGCCCGGTCTCAATGGTGGATAACCACGACGATCCACGACATTCCCTAAATTAGAATTCTTCCCCCAAAATCCAAATAAGTGCTAAAATATAGTTAAATGAATATTGAAATACAGGCAAAGAAAGTGCCTCTTACCTGGCACAGACGACTCGTTGATTGGTTTCCTGGATCTCTCACAATCCTCTTCTTAACGTTTAAGGTAAACTAGGCTAAAAATCTCTTTCTCAACCAAGTAAAATTAAAAAGTAATTTGTTTTTACTTTCTTCATATTTTATAAATGCACATGAAGTTTTAGGTTTTTTTCGATTATTTTAATAATATTTAAATGCTCTTACCTCGAAATCAGTTTGTGGTTTGTTCTTATGCAATGAACGGTTATATTTCTTCATGGATGACACTTTTTACAAGTTACAGTTCACTACTTTTTCAGACTCGATTAAAAATAAATGAAAAAGTAACCCCCCTTGGAGTCATATTTCAGCTCTTTTATGACTCTCTAAACATCACAATATTGCCAAGTTCTTGTCGTTTTGAACTCGTTAATGTGCGTGGAACATCATTTACCCAATATATGTTTAACCCTTTTTGAGGATGGGAAAACTTATTTACGAAAAAGGACTACCTTATCCAATCGCAACTAACAGGTTCTCTCATATTTTGTTTTCTACCTTTCAAGGTATGAGGGACTATTTACAAAAAGGGTGTTTTGGAGTTTTCATTTCGCCTCTTTTCAAACTCTCTAAAGATGAAAATACGTTGAGTTTCACCTTTGTCAGGATCGTTAAAATTTAACAACATTAGATCCGTCATCATGACGAAATCGAGTTCCTCCTTCCTAAGGCTCTTGAAATGTACTAGGATGGATTTGTCTGAAGGAAAAAATTATATCAAAATCATATGTTATCCCCTTCAAGCTTGTATACAAAAATAATTGGGGTACTTGTCAAAAATGGTGGGGGAGAAAGGAAAGCATTAATAATTTGTGTTGGCAGTATGTCACTCTTGAACATGACACATCCTCTGTTTCACGTCGGGTTGGGAATATCCTTCATTCATCAAATTTCCTTCATGGGTTTGGGAAATCTATTTTACCTCTTATTCCATCACCATTTTTTTTCAGCATGACATTTGATCCCATTTGAGTCAAATACTACCAAATCTCGAGTCGTGTCTCTGATATGTTCAAGAGAAGTTCCTTCTGCATCTCACTCATTACCTGGTTCTCTGATCACTCTCATTATCATCTTATTGCCTTTCTCTCATGTTGATTATGTGTGATACATTATGGCCCTCCTTCGATGGATCGCTTCTTGTTGACTTCAACACATTATCCGCTAATTTGATCTAGAGATCACTTTCCAGTACCTTAGAGCCTGCATTCCTTAATGGCAGGTTGTTCGCACCAGACGATAAGCTTACATCATTGGCCTTCGATCAGGTGATTCTGTGAATGTTCGATCACAACTCCTTATTCGCATCTCATGGATTGTACTGTTGGTACCTTGAGATCCATTGTCATTATTGGTGGTTTCTCTCACGCCTGTTAACGGTTTGCATAATTGGCTGGTAATGAGGCGATTTTCTTGAATGCTCCACTTCAGCTCATTCATTCGCATGCTCGAATTTGTACTTGATCGGGTCGTGATGGAGCATAAGACCCTAGGTTTTGTCTGATAAAACCTATGCTACGAGGCAATATGTATTATTCATGATTGTACACATGACTCTTTCATTCGGATGGCTGCGACCATACCTTGAGTCTATATTTGTGATCCTCTTTATTACGGATGGTTGTGTCCATCCCCAGATCATGTTTCATGATTACTTCTATGGATGGTTGTGCCCATACTTTCTGTCATGTGATTATTTCAGAGATATCATTTTATGTATATGTGTGTTTATTTGTGCCAGTTTTCTAATGACGATGTCTTGGTCCTGGCACCTATTCATAAAGAATTTCACCCCTCACTCTCGTTCGACCTTGATTTTTTAGGGGGCATCTATTACACAACAAATTTTCACTGTACTTGTACTCCTCCTTCCTGATCCTAGAGACCCTCAATAGTGACCCCTGTGCCTATTTTCCACCATGAAAATATTCCTTCATGTCCTCTTTAGCACAAAGAACAAACTCTCTGTTCGCCATTCATGGAACAGCTCCCCGTAAACCTAGTTATCTGGAGCGACATGCCCTCTCTGTGTCTTGCTCGTGCGGATGGCCTATTATTGGTCTAGGGTTGCGCCGATTGGCATTGGAATGAAGCTCATACTCACGTAGATCCCCTTCTGGGAAATTTTTTAAAAATGGAAGTGAAGCTTCGAGATCTGGAAGCTTCGTGGCAGAGACTTGGTTGTTTCTTCCCGAGGATAGAGCCGATTTTCTCCCTTTGGCCTCTTTGTTCCTATAAAAGTGGAACCACCCAAAGGGATAACCCATTTTCCCACCTAAAGTGGATCCATGCTCCTTCCTCCTTTGCTATATAATGGGAAATCTCCCATAGCTCTATTGGCTAGAGCAGAGATAGAGCTATGGGAGATTTCCGAGCGAGATTTGAGACCTTTTTCCCTCACATCAAGTTGAAAAGCGCTTTGGAGACATTCCTAGATTAGGACCCATCGAAGGAGAGTTGCGACATCAAGGCATAGGTTGTAACTCCCCCTCTCTATTTTAATATAATATGATTGGTTCATGCTTTCCATTCTTGTCTTATTATGTGATTGGATTCTTAGTTTTCCTTGATCATCTAAGTAGATTGTATATGCATTATATATGTTATGCTTCCACATTTTTTGTCATTTTGATCCTTTGTGCAGGTAACCAAGCACTCGTAGAGGTGAAGATATGACCACGGAGCACGAAGAACCAAAGGCTTCAAATGGGAATTAGCATCAGATTGAGGTAGGTCATCTATTCCCAATATGCACGCATTTTCAATCTAGGAAAGTAGGTTTCTAATTTTTCCCTGGTGTTAATAGACCCACTCTACGGCTAGAGGGATTGTCTATGTTCGGAGAGATGATTTTCCTTCATAACACTAATGCTGAAAATGAGGCTATGAATTTCCATAGGGATTATGCTACCGCAATGAAATTGCTAACCACAGAAACATTATGTGGTGTCGACAATTTCATGATGGAATCCATTTTGGAAATATCGATATTCAACTCTTCTCCACGTATCACATACCCCAGATACACCAAATAAGGTTGTGTAAACTCACACTTCTTGAGATTTTCTTGCAGGTGGTGCTTCTTTAATGTTTTCAACAACTATGTCAAATGTGATATGTGCTCCTCCAAAGTAGAATTTTACACCAGTATATCATCCAAATAGACAATAACAAATGAATCTATAAAAGCATGGATTACATCATCAATTGATCCCATAAATGTAGTTTCTGCATTGCATAAGACAAATGGCATGAAAAACCACTTATACAAACCCTTCCTAGTTTTAAAGGTGGTATTGGAATTATCCTCTTCTTTGATTCACACCTGGTAATATCTAAAATTTAAGTCCATCCTGGAGAATTATTTTACTTTTTATAACTGATCCAACAGATCCTTTATCCTGGGGAGGGGGCATATGTTCTTGAACATAATTTTATTCAACACATAATAATATATATACATCCCACAAGTCTTGCCCTTACTTGGCACAATTATGATGGGTGATCCACATGGTGATGTACTCAGTCAAATGACACCCTATTAAAGTAATTTCTACAACTATTTCTTCATCTCACTTTCTTATATAACAAACTACCTATACAACCCAATGTTTATAAATGAGGAGTATGAAAGTAGTGGTAACCATTTAGGATCTCATAAAAAATATTTATATGCATGTAACAACTCCTCCAGTTGTTTTTTATGTCTCTTAGTACACCCCTCCAGGGATTCCTTGCCTTTTATTGACTCAGGTTCCACATCCCAAGCCCATCATCAGACCTTGGAAAACGCTTGTCCACCACAAGCACAAAACTGGTCTTGGATATGAAAAGGATGTGTCCTTTCATATTCCAGATTACTCAAAGCTCATCCAGTTCCATAGTGTGGGATTTCTATATGACAATTCACCTTCATCTATTCTAGATTATGCTCCTCTTCCACAATCGATTGTGAAATTCCAACACTGTGATCAAGTTGGCCATATGAAAGATGATTTTTTTGATATTCATCCATGTGAGAATTGTCATAAAACCACTCATTGTTCAAACAAATGCTTCAAAAACAAGCCTCCTACAAGAAAAAAAAGTCATCTTGGATGGATCGCTTTTTGGAAATGGGCATCAACAGTTGGGAAGATGTTTCAGTCATATGTCAGAATTTATTCTAGAGTATTAAAAAGTATTGCAGTTGAGTTTTCACCATCATCTCACCTTGTATCTGATAGGGTGGAAATGACGGTCACCTACAAGCTTCAAAGCCACATCAATCAAGCTTGAGCTAGTGGGAAATGATTTTCTACTCTTCAGGGATGAATCATCTTCAGAAAATAATCTCTTCACCCCAAAAAAAAAAATTGTTCAAGCCCATCCCTTGGTCCGTAGGCCATGATCCATATAATGTCTCCATCTCTCCTGATGGATGGATATATCTACTACTTCTTTCTTTATTTCTCGAAGCAAGGGGAATATCCCCTCCTATTAGGCTAGGACTCACCGTATTGCTATTATTCTCATCCTGCAACCTCAACCAACTTGGTCCTCCTCCCCGTGCTTCTAGAATTATCAACACCACTTATACTTAGTGTAGCTCTCTCTATTGCCTATGGATTTCCTGTAAATCCTTCTCCCTCCATTTCACAACTATCTGCACCCTTAGGTATCTAGCCTTCTGCAAGTCATATGCATCCATCGCATCGACATTTTCATCACCCGCAACTAGGTAACATTTCTCCCCCTATAAATCAACCCATTATTGGAGTTTTAAGCAACCATCGAATTTCCCTAAAACATGATTAGGTTTTATTCAACCATTACTATTTTAACCCACAAGGGAGTATCCTTTAGCATCATTCTCCACAACTTTGACAACTTCAGCCATGGAAAAGGATAGGTGGCCTTCTGTAGAAAACTCAATAGTGTATCTTTCTAAAGTAGTTGATACCCAGAAATCGACAACCTAATTCAAGTTTGTATCAATTCGGTGTAGCTCGGAAAAATCAGAGAAAGGCCTAGGTATGGAAGGATATGCACTAACTACCCCCCCCCCCCATTTTATCTCCAAGATTCACAACCAATTATAAATATTTTCTGGCAAGTTACACAAGAATATCTCGTACTAAACATTCGCAGGCTATACATACAAATATTCCTCCTTCACTTTCTTCACATGCTTTTGACAAAGTTTCCGCTTGTTGGGAAATAAAATAATTCACTTTCTCATGCCACCAATATTGAAGATTTTTCATAAGAATCGTCGACAACATGTTCTAGTTCCCTTTGAGAAATTTCAGGCCTCCGCAAAGAAACCATTTTTTGGCCCAAAATTGTGATATATAGTGACCTTGGGTTCAAACTCAGGGGCCAACAAAGGATCCGATGTAGTTTAACAAAACACCACCATTTTCACCTTACACGGAAGAAGGCATCTCACCCAAGCCTTGTTGAGATTTTGATAATAAAGGGACTAGGAAAAGAAATTGAGTGTCATGGCATACAATTCAACATCCACAACTAAACTAGGAAATCGTATCAGTAGACATGCAACATGTGGAAAAAAGAGATTTGTGACAAAACTAAAAATACAAATAGCATTCAAATACATTCAAAATAAAACTTAAAATGAACCCATATAAATCAACACATTCAAATATATAAAATAGTCTCGTAACTCCTATTCCATTAAAACATATGGCGTCATTACATTCCAGTATTATGGGCCTTGAGAGACAAAATAAGACTTATTATTATATCATTAAGCTCTATGTAATATTTCAAAATTGAAAATACGGGAATATAGAACATATGCACAATTCCAACTAAAGTAAAATAAGGATTAGACATGTAGAACTGGAAAAATATCGGAATACATCAAAACATCATACATATGAGAAGAAAACAATTGAACTATATCATTAATGATCAACGACAAGGTAAGTACACAATGCTCCAAAAGGAATGCACTCAAGCCACAAGATGGCTGAAATACACTAAAGGAAGCTAGCACTGGAAATGTTGTGCTCCTACTGCTGTTGCTGTTGGAAACTACTGCTACTATTAAGAAGAACCATGTGTAGGAGATATATAGAGTTCTCATAAAGATCTAGGATTTCATCCACACATTCTACTCACAAAACCCAGAAAAACCCAAAAATGGTCTGGGCCGATTTTAACTTTGGATTTTCGGCCCTTTTTCGGTGGTACACTACACCCCTATTGGCTGAGTTACGCACTCCCTGAAGAAAACTGTTGATATGGGTCTGAAAGAATTATCTATGAATTTCAATAACACCCACTCAGCTCACTAACTAAAGGGTTGATCCCTTCTCCTGATCTCCAAGCTAGAAGCTTGAGATCTAGCTCCTCCTTTCTATGCTCAAGTTGCAGCTGGAAACTACACAATTGCTAGAATAGACTATGCTGTCAAGGAGACTGGAGTTGTAACGTACTGCTGGATGATGAAATAATTCTCACATCTCATGTAAATTATCTTTCCAAAGTGATGGAAAGAGCCCGCACAGGATTCCAAGCTGAAATACTTGGAAATTCCTTCCTCTCTTAGATATTCCTGGTTGGACTACCTAATTCCTAAAGGAATTGTTGCTGCATGGAGGTGTAATATGATGGCCTAATGCTGGATATCACGATTCTGCTCTTGGAAGACTAAATGGAAGCTCAAGGTGAAAGGATGAATCCTCCACCGGATTCATAGCTGAAATTCTAGAAACTACCTTCCTCCTCTCAAACCCTAAGACAGGAATGTGTAATTCCTGAAGCTGTATATAAAGAAGAGAGGGGTTGAATGTGGCACATCTGACCAGTAGTCTCCATGAATACTGCACTGTCTCCCCATGATATCCATGATCTCTGCAATTAATCTCCACTCCCTCCATCATGTTTACATTTAATGCACCACTTCCTCCATCACTTCATCATTAACTCTCCATGATCTTACTTTTATTTCTCGACTTTCTCCATCATCTCCATCATTAATGCTCTATGTTGTCCACTCTTTCTTCATTATTAAGTTTCTCCAGTGCTCAATAATGCTAATCCACTACCTACTAACCCACATTCACACAATAGAAGTGGACTTTATTCATCTAATGGGGTTTATGGGTCCCTCCACCCTTTTATTTACTTAACTAAGTAAGAAAAGCAAGAACTCTAATATTCCAATTAACTGATGGAAAATTTGGAATATTACAGTCCTCCCCGCCAAAATATTTCTTTTCCTCAAGCAACAACAAAAGTGAATGCTACAACAATCCATCTCCCTCCAAATGGCATCCTCATATGGAAGGTCTACCCATCTGCTCCAATGTGCAATGAATGCCCTGCTCCATAGTTGGCTCTCTAGAATGTCTAGAATGGCTTCCAACTGTATAGCTAGATTCCTCTCCTCATCAATGAATCTCCAAGTGGCAACCATATTTTGTTCCAGAGCCTCCTCTCTACATGAGACACATGAAGTGAAGTGGTTCCTCCCCCCAAAGGAAAGTCCCAACTCATGAACTATCTCTCCAACCCATGCTACATGGAGTAGGATGTACCTCTCCATGCTCCCATCATTGGCCCTGTTGGCCCTGATTGCTCCAAGCATCATCTCAACCCTATGCAAAATAGGAAACAAAGTCATATGGGTTGACATGTGAAATATCGAACCATACTCTCTCAATAATAGCCACCATAACAATGCCTATTTCCGCCATACCACCCCATCATCATACTAGGTATGGTGGCCATATTCTACTAATAGAGGCCAACACAGTAAGGCCTGTTGTTTCTATCCCCCCTCCTCATCATGCAAGGTATGGGAAAATGTCAACCCATACTCTCCCAAGAGTAACCAAAGCAACAATGACCCTTTCTACCTCCTCACATCATCATCATGCAAGCCATGGAGCAACGACATACTGATTTGCTTGTAGAATGACACATCAACCCAACATAACCAAGTTCCTTACTACCACATCATGTGAGTACCATCCAATGTCCCAAAAAATAACATACCCATTCAAATAGGATATTTCATGTGATGGAAAAAATATCTCAAAAGTAGCCAGCACATTCATGCCTCCTGCTACTGCATCACCTTAGTACTGTGCAAGGCATGGAACATGCCAATCTAAAATGTCGGGTGGTAACCATACTTACCAAAGAGAAGCCACTGCAGCCATGATTCTTGCTACCCTGTGTCATTAATATACAAGTAGTTCACCAACCACTTGCTCGTCATCCTCACCCATGCATCAAACTCTGGGTGATGACTCATATCATGCCCGAACTTTGTATCCACCCAATGGAGAATACCATCCTCCTCAACCTGATGATCTTTCCACTCCATGATATGTTGAAGTGCATCCTCCTTGAGGTTTCTCACTGAGAACCTCTCATCGATAACCTGATAGAATCCATAAGATTCTGAATATGTTGTAGGAAAAAACATCTCTTTGAGTTGTGGGGTGCTCATCAAGAAAAATCTATCATCATAATGGGAGATGTTATCCATCACAAGATGTCTATAATATACCATATGCCCATCCAATGCTTCATGAGTGAAGCAGTCATCGGAATGCTCCAAGAATAGTTGGCCCCCCAACTCATCACTTCTCCTCAGTGATAGCATTTCTAATCTCCATGATGGTGCATCTATTGTCTCATGAAAACACACAGTGATGAACTCATAGCCTGGCATTGTACTAATTAGGACTATACTTATCCCATCCTCCAAAACTCCAAAATTCAACACAAAGCATTCTTTGTAGCTCAACAATGAAAAAATGGGATGGTTAAACATCTCCTCCTTGAACAAGTCAAGGGTCCTCTACGAAGTGATAGTTTTCTACTCAAAATCATCAAGGTGCTCTAATCCTTGGTTATGAAATTTCCCTGATGGCGTGATCTCACAAATTTCAAGCTGAGGTGATGAAATAAAATGGGATGGAAATTTTTCCAAACCTTAGATCAGTTGAAAATCGAGATCATCTTGCACAGCTACAAGAGTTCCTCCAACCGGTGCAATGGCTTCTCCAACAACTGGTAATGCTGGTGGTTGCTCCTCTTCTACTGTACCAGTGCTGATATATGCCTCCTCTTCTTCATGCATCTCCTGAATCATGCATGGGACTCCCAATGTCAGGTGCTCAAGACCATCTTAAAAAGATGCAAGTGCTCCTTCACCTGATGCAAGTACTTCTGCAGCTGCTGGTGGTGGTAGTTGCTCCTCTTCTAGAGTGATAGTGCTAAAATATTCCTTTCGCTCTGTTAGTCATTAGTAATTTTTACTTGTTTAGATGACTAAATTATTTTCCAAGATTTCTAGAAAAAAAACTCATAGAAGTCTTGTGAGTTCTAGAAATCTCACTACCTTCATTATCCTTAAGATAAATTTTTCACTATCCTGCTACTCA